>JARKHS020027017.1:50000-75863 GCA_030143305.2 Amblyomma americanum
AAGCGGTAGTGCATTGTTATTTCATGAAATGTAACCATACGATCTGTCGCCGCCCTCAGGACTGGCGGCACCACACCCTGGTCGATGAATCCTTGGGCATGATTGTGGGCCGCCTCGTTCCCTGGATGGGATGAGTGCGCAGAGACCCAGATCAATTCGATCGGGCGGAGTTGGAGGTTGGTGGAGTGGAGGAGAGATCGGGTAACAGGGGAGATCCGGCCTTTGGCCAAATCACGAATGGCAGATTTAGAGTCGCTGAAGTTGGTTTCTGCAGAGGTGGAGACCATCGCCAAGGCTATGGCCGCCTCCTCAGCCACTACAGACGATCTGACGGGAATGGAGCACGCAACCAACGGCCGCCCACAGTAGTTTACAAACGAGAGCGAAAAAGCATCTCGATCGGGGTATTCAGCGGCGTCAACGTAGACAGCTTTCCGATCTGTTAATACTTTTTGTGCAGAAACTTAGCCCTGTCCTTGCGGCGAGCGACATGATACTCTGGGTGCATGTTTTTAGGGAGAGGGGTAACGATACGGTTACTGTGGATATGGGACGGAAGCTGGGCCTTGTCGTCTTCGGTCGTTTTGAAGCTTATTCCAAGCTTGTCGAGTATGTGACGTCCCATGGAGGTGTCGGTGAGACGCTCGTACTGAGAAGTGAGATGAGCTTCCGAGAGCTCCGTCACAGCTAGTGTTGTAGACCCCTAACTCCAGCAGTTATACGTGGGGGTCCAGTGAGGGAGATGAAAAGTCGCCTTGTATGCCTGTCTAATAAGGCAGTCAACGCGGTCCCCTTCCTGGCAGCTAAGGTAGAGTTAAGGGAGGGTATATGTGAGGCGACTGATAACAAGGCATTTGTGCCCGCTCTGGTAGAGGGGGAACAGTATCTCTCGATAGAGCTGGAGCATAATGTATTGCGTAGAGAGATTTGAGAGGAAGTCAATCATGTTGCGAGGTAAGAGATCGTTATCTTCAACATAATGATTAAGACGGTTGAGAATGACGTGCTCCATCAGTTTCCCAGCACAGGAAGTGAGAGAGACGGGGCGGAGGTGTTCGAGAGCTAGTCGTTTTGCCTGGTTTCGAAGTCACGAGTGCATGTCTCCATGTAGCGGGGAGTTCACCCGCTCTCTAGCAATCATTCACAAGGCAGCAAGGGCGTCAATAGACGGGCCATCTAAATTACGGATAGTTTTGTTGTAAATGCCGACCGGTCCCGGGACAGAAGAAAGGGAGAGGCACCGTAGTGGACGGCTCCGGATTATTTTCGCCCACCTGGCATCCTGTGACGCCTCGCTGGCATATCGCACATCACACGACCTTCTTCCATATTTCCACCTTCACTGAAATGCGGGCTTAGGGACCGGGCTTTGATCCTGCGACCTCCTGCTCAGCAGCCGAACGCCATAACTCCTGAGAAACAAAATAATGAGCCTCAAACAGTGGCAACGCGCGCACTTTCGTTTTCATTTTGTTCATTTCCAACATCACGGATGCTGAGGGCTGTGAACAAAAAGCCTCTAAACGGACTTGACGGGGACCACGGCCCGCATACACGGCATTGGCAACAAACGGCAATGCAGAAACACTGAATCAGATATGCAAGAATCTGGCGAAATATCGAGACATATCAGAAAGGATATTTACAAGAGAAGCAAAGAGTGTAGAATTAAGCGTGTACACTGTATGGTGAAACGCAAAAACATTCGGGGGACACTTAAGTTAGGCTGTGTCACATGGTGCGACGCGCACGAAAAAATACGGCCCAGTCGCATTTTCGTTGCTACGACAATGCAACCGTAAATGATTTAGGGTTTTGCGCTCGTTAACAGATACGTAACTACGAGCAGCCAGCCTCCCTTGAAGTCCTATTGGTTACCGCCTGGGCTGTTCACAAAGATCGCGCCGATGGTGCAGGAGTGCGACCGTCTCGTTGGAAGTCTGTCGCAAAGCGTTTACCGACACCGACGTGTCGTTCCGTCGCAAAACGTCGAAAATCGCACAACAACGCCGAGGATACAATAGCATCATGTGAGACAGCCTTAGATGTATGGCTCGGTAGCGGGAATGTGTCCCTTCAGCGGCCTGGGGTCATCGTTGCATATCATTTCGCACGTACACTGCTCTTTCTTTGAATAATTTATACGACACTTCTTTTCATCTCTTTTTTTTACCAGAAGACACAAGAGCTCCCTTTAGCGAAGTCGACCGAAAGATCGTGAGTGGTCGAGGGGTAGTGCGCCCGACTCACGACCCAAGGGACAGCGGTTCGAGTTCCGGCTCAACCGTTTTAACGCGACAGCGTTAAGGGCCTCGTGTCGCAGAAAAGCCGGTGTCGTCGGCGTTGGCCGGGAGCGAAAAATCCCTCCTCTCGCTCCTTCGCCTCCTCGCAATGTACGCCACTGCTCCAACAGACAGCGCGCGACGACAGCGCCACCCGCTCGTCTCGTTCGGGTGCAGTGGGGCTGTGCGGGCACGCAGGAATCACTTGTTGAGCGCCGAAAATTGCAGAAAATAGAGCCACTCCCTAAAAAAGAAGCCACCAGCGTTGAGCGGCGAACAACGCAGCGCAAGTACAAAGCGCGTTCACCACGAAGCTTGCGGCTTCCTGCCCGTTCGTTCGGCGCGTAAGCTATGCTGGCGTTCGTGGCATCGGGTTTGTCGAGAACGATGTGCCTACGAACTACGACTGCAACTTGAGTCCCGCGCGTTTCGGCAAGGCGCCTGGCAGCGCTTCTACGGGGTTTGCCGCTCCGCGCGTCCGTTTCACCGTACGTAGCAGAGCGATTTGTCTAACGGGCAAGGCGTCGCGCCGAACGGGCGATGGCGTTCCGTGGACTCCCTAGCAGTGCTGCAATGCGCTGTCGCGTTCCACTCTTAAAGGCGAAGCTTAAGCGTCCTCCAATTTTTTTTCCCCTTCCGGGCTATTGCTCTTCTTTCTTCAGAGTCTCTGCGTAATGGTCGTGGAATGACGTCATGGCCCTGTAGACCAATAAGGAATTGTATGGCTACATCATCAGTGTTGTGACGTGTGAACGTTGTAGGATGTTTGTATTAACCGGGCGAGGTCATGTGGCAGTGACGTCACGACCGTTTCGACCAAGCGTTTTGTGTTCAGCACAGCACCATCACTAAAAAAGATTATAGAAGGAAATTTAGAACAGTGGTCCAAACAGATCTGTGGCTGAACCCAAACATGGTGGCGCCAAATCATAGTAAGAGCGGGCTGCTTAAACTAAGACCAAGGGGCCGCAAGGGCTCCTCCAGCGACTTTCTTCTCAAAGAGGTATATCGGCGAATATAGAGCAAAAAATTCTCAATGGATTCAAGCTCACGGCAAAATGCACAAAGGGGAGAGAGCGTCAAACCCGACCTGCGTAAATAGAAATTTAGAGGAGGGATACGCCACCACAGTCTCTTCAGAGATACCCAAAGCTGCCGGGATCGACACACTTGCCCGTTCCAAGAATATCTGAGGTGCTGATAATCAGCCGATGTTAAGAGTGTTGTGTCTTGCGTGCTTAAAAACGCACGTCGCCGAAACCTAGATGCTGTAATATAGGCTGTAGCCGGGATGATAGGCAACACGGGGCCGCTTTGGGAAGCATTTGCGAGTGTATCAGCAATCTCATTAACTGTCACACTGCTGTGGCCGAGAACCCATGCTAAATGAACAAGACTCAAATGCGGAGGAAGCAGGGACTAGAATGTGTTGAAAATGGGACCGTGAACCTGCGCGGCGAGGGCCGAAGGAAGAGATAAAGAATCGGCAATTACTCTCTGATCTATTCTGATGACTGCGCGATCGAGCAGGGGCAAGTGCATGGGCTCCGTCGTCGTCTTCCATCGAGCGGAGTGGCACGCTGAGCCGCTCAAGAAAAGTCGTGTAGGGAGTATTTACTGTACAAACAGTCCACTTCTACTCAGGCCAATTCCTTTTTGAAAAGGAGCGCGTACTTTTTAGGCGTCTCAATTGATAACAGAAAAAAGATACGAAAAATAACACAAGAGGGGCATTGGAATTCATTGGTTTTTGGGGAAAGGCAATTTGGCGCAGTATCTGTCTCACATCTCGGCGTAATCTCAACCGCGCCGTAAGGGAAGGAATAAATTAAAGCAGGGACTGAAATAACAAAGGAAGGAAGAGGGGAGGGCTCCGGAATAATTTCAACCACCTGGGGATCTTTAACGTGCACCGACATCGCACAGCGCACAGGCGCCTTTGCGTGTCGCCTCCATCGAAACGCGGCCGCCGTAGTCGGGTTCGAACCCGAGTACTCTGGATCCGAGTAGCCGAGCGGCCTAATACGGCATACACGCTTAACGGCATTCACTGTACTTATATAATGCACGCATTTGACAGCAACTTTCAAAAACCTTCAAAACCCTTTTATAGGCCCTTTAATGAGAGCCTTATTGCACCACCCAAAGCGAGCCACACTAAAAGTTCTCCAGCCTCTTGCCCAGCTCATCAACTACGGGCTGTACTAGGGCTGGTGAACCGATGGAATTCCAATCAACTCGAGAGCATGCTGGAGTGGAAATAAAAGTTTATTTTCTCCTTCTCAAGTGACTACAGCAGTCGCAACATCAGTTCTTACTGCCTGCCGGCCTTCAGGAGTGGTCTGTGCCATTTTAAACTCAAGAGTAACTATTCAGAAGGGTTCTGTGTCCTGCGCTTGCACTTGAACAGCGTGGCTCACAAGTGAAGTGGGCAGCGACTGCAAAAGTCAATGTTGTATCCCTTCTAGCTGCCGGCACTGGGGACCCTTGGGTCGGGCTTTCCTGCTTGTGCTGCTCTTGTTCTCCACCGTGAGGGTGCACTGCGAACTGGCGCCGATCCCACCGCGTTGATGCCCCGTGCTGATATGGCCGGAACTTTGGCACAACTGCACTGCTTGTGCGGCTGGGAGAGACCGGCGACAGGCCTGCGGTTCCGGCGTCGGCATTCTGGAAGCGTGCACAGAGAATGCTGGTCAAACCCTCCGTATGCATTGATCAGTGCTGCCAGGAGTTGTCTTTCTTCAGGTCCGAGAAGTGATTCCCGCGGCGGCGAGGCGACACTTTCCAGGTGAGTCTTGCTGGGAGCCGCCCTTCGTCCCGAAGAACGGTTACCACCTGCAGAGACGCCATTGTCCGCGAGCCTGACATTTCGTTGGCGCAGCGCTCTCGCAGTCATGACGGGAGTTCTTCCCTGTACATCTTCCCTTTGATATTGCATCACTGGTGAAATCTCTAGGCGGTATCTAGCGCCGGCTGTGTTGCTGTGGTGATGCGGGTTGGGCACATAATGGAGGCCTGAGTCACGCCTGGAAGGGCTGACGTCGCTGGAAGTATTCACTGCCGCAGGGGCTCCGATGCGCAGCCATGTGACGAGCTTGACCAGAGCGCAGAATGCCAGACGTGGGAAATCAGCCGTTACCTTGAAGCAGCTTGCCACATGCTGTACGACGCCACAGGCGCCCTTCACGAGCCTCGACACGAATCGGAAGCCGTCGGCCAAACGTACGCCGGAGCCGGGCAGCTGCTGGGTGCTGTCGCCACGCAGCCACTCACCGCGGCTTCTAACCCTGGTGACGAACTCCCGGGCGGATGCAAGCGCCATGGAACGATCCTTCGGGATGCTTGCGTGCCTTCTGTGTGGCGGTCACTGGAGGCTGCCCTCCGTCGGCCAGAGCTGGTCGCAGCGGAATGAACGGCGAGTGCTGTCGGGAGACTATGTGGCTGTTCTGATGACTGCGTGACCGAGCAGAGGCACGTGCACTGGCTCCGTCGTCGTCTGCCCTCGAGCGGAGCGGCACTCTGTATGAGCCGCTCATAAAAAGTATGCGCGGCGCTGGAAAGAAGTCAAACAGTGATGCATAATGGCAGAAAAACTCACACCTGTGATCAGGCTTTTCTGCGTGTGTGTCTGGAGAGTATACTTGGTAGCGTTTTTAAAAGTCTTGGATATACTTAGAGCATAATTTTTTTTTCAAAAATAATTTCGCACGCATAAGAAAAAAGTTATAAACGCCTTAAAGTAGCAGATCGAACCATGTATCCAACATAAGTAAATAAAAAAATGGTAGGGGTTTATCCTTATGTTAAACCGAGTGGACGTGCGAAAGCACGTGTTCACATTTGAATGTAAGCTCCGCCTTAAGGGTAGGACGTTATATCTTTAGTGGTTTAATGCTCGTGTATGCAGAACTGTTCATTCTCTATACTTAACAGTCATGGACTGCGGCGACTTCTCATACGACTACCAGGGCAGTGTCGCAGCGGTTAAGCGATGCGCCACTGCACTGGCAGGTGGCCGTTTATAAATCCCAGCCACCGGTAGGGATTGTGCGACCCATGTTGCTTTTCCCGAGCAACCTCTCGCGCAGCTCCCGCAACGCTCGTCCTAACTTACCCAAGTTACTACCAGAGCTTACCCGTGAAGCTTCGGGTAGCAACTCGGGTTTCTAGGCAACGGCACAGGGACGTACGTACGGTGACAAGATTGTCAGTGTTGGTGAGCGTATAGATCGTTTACAGCGCGCAGTTGTTCCGTTTGAGACAAAATGACCTCACAGGCGCGCTCAGAACACGGCGTAATTACGGGCCTCGTAAGTCGCCGGCGTGTACGGAGCGTCATAGGAATGGAAATATCGCAAGTGACTGCAGAATGTGTTCTTTCTACGAAGATGTGCTGTTCCTGGGCATACGAACACTCGATTGTGAGCACACAATTTTTTTTTCATTTTTTACAGCGAGAAACTGTTTAAGGGACAATATTCGGGATAAAGATCAGTGTGATTAGTTAGTCCTTGCCGTCATCGAAGATAAAAGAATGGAAGAAAAGGAGGAAGGCGAATGAGGAGAAGGAAAAGTAAATCAGTGGCTAATGCTGTGCTTTACTTGGATGCGCGGATACTTGATCTAAATTTGCGGTTTCAGCTCTTTTCTGTGCGGACATTTGTAAGGTCTTTGGAGCCTGTTCCTGTATTGGCTACCCTTATTTACAGCGAACCCATGTCTATTCTTTGGTGCTTTCTGTCCTCCACAGCACCAGTGGATGTGATCTACGCGCAGCTTCGGGCGATTCGTCGGCGCGCAGAAAGAAAATACCGGAGGACAAAGGATGTCTCGGATCTCCGGGCCTCTCGACGTGCCCAGAAGCAAATACAGCGCTATTTGGAGAACCTAGGCAAACAACGGTGGCGGTCATTTTGCAGCAGATTGGATCCCCGCAAACCACTCTCCACAATCTGGCACGTTGTTCGAGCACTGCCGACATTTCCCCAGCAGAAACACCCTTTCCGTGCATTGGCACTTCATGATAGACGGCAAGAACTAGAGGTGGCGGAGGATTTCTGCTCGAGAATTGCCGGAAGCGCTTCTTTACCTCGGCAGCATCGATGTGCTCCCCCCACGATGGACGATCGACTGGACATCCCCTTCACAATTCAAGAACTGAAAGCAGCTCTTTCTGCTTGCACGCATCCTTCATCCCCAGGACCTGATGGAATAACATACAATGCGCTTCGTCATCTAGGCCCACAGGTAATGGAAGCCCTCTTAACATTGTTCAACCACTCTTGGGCCTCTGCCACTGTACCACAGCAGTGGAAAAGAAGCCGCATTGTGGCCTTGCTCAAACCAGGGAAATCGCCACTCACATTAACATCCTACAGACCAGTAGCTCTGGCAAGTTGTATTGGCAAGACGATGGAGCGTATGGTGCTAACCCGTCTAGAATGGTTCCTTGAAAAACATGGGCTATACCCTTCCACAATGACGGGTTTCCGCAAAGGCCGGTCTGCCATCGACAGTGTAATTGATCTCGTGTCAACGGTAGAACATGAAAAACGCCGTCACAGGTTGACTGCTGCTCTTTTCCTCGACATAAAGGGCGCATTCGATAATGTTCAGCATGATGCAGTACTAAATGCACTCGAAGAATGTGGTATAGGCGGACGTCTACACAATTGGATTGCAAGCTATTTGACAAACCGGACAGTCTACATGGAGACTCTTGAAGGTGACACAGCAGATCATCATGTTGCTTGTGGTGTTCCTCAGGGAGGAGTGCTCAGTCCAACGTTGTTCAATCTCGTGCTCATTGGCCTTTTCAAACAACTACCGAAGACTGTTTCAATATCCGCCTACGCAGACGATATTTGCATCTGGACATCAAGTGTCACGCGTCCCCAAGTGCAAGCAAGATTGCAGCGTTCGGTGTCCATTACGTCTGCGTACTTGCGCCGTCAGGGGCTTGAACTTTCGCCAACTAAAAGCGTAACATTGGCTTTCACACGCAAGATAATGGCGTGGTATCCGGTCACAATCGACGGGCAAATTGTTCCATACGTAACACATCACAAATTCTTAGGTGTTACGATAGACCGGGACCTGTCCTGGACGAAGCACATTTCTGTGCTCAAGAAAAAGCTCGACAGCTTTGCAAGCATTGTGCGGTGTATGGCAGGAAAATGTTGGGGTCCCTCTGAGCGATCTTTACTACACGTGTACCAGGCGCTGGTAGTCGGCCTTCTCAGATACAGTGCACCCGTTCTCTCGGGGGTCAGACTATCAGGCCTGCGTGTGCTTGAAAGCGCGCAGGCTCGTGCTTTAAGAGTATGCTTGGGTTTGCCATGTAAAACTTCTACATGGGGCACATTTTATGAGGCCCGCGCCTGCCCAGCACGAATTTATTTTCAACAGGAGCCACTTCGTGTGCATTTGCGGCATCTGACCAGGCATCGTCATCACCCCCTGACTAACATTAGTGCGGTGCGTCCAGATGCAGCCTTTTCCAGAGCCCTTTGGATGCAGCGCAATGCGCTGCCTTCGACCTACGCGCCACACCAGATTGCGGAGGTGCCACTTTGGGCAGTACCAAAACCATCTATACGGACAACAATCCCAGGGATAACAAAGAAAACACACATTCCAACAGTCGGACTGAAACAGCTGGCGCTGTCATACATTACATCTATGTATACTAACACCCAGCATGTTTTCGTGGACGGATCCGTTACGACCACTTCTTCAGCTGCAGCGGTGATAGTGCCAAGAAATGCCTCATGTCACCGTTTCAGGCTCATGCACAAAACGTCCTCTACGGCAACCGAATTGGCAGCCATACGAGAAGCCGTCCTTTATATTGGTCACCAGCCAGCGCAGCAATGGACTATATTCTGCGACTCGAGATCGGCATTACAGGTCGTACAAACTTATCTAAAACCAAGAGCATGCGAGCAGCTGGTTCAACAGATTGTGCTTTTGTTAGCCGAGGCTTTCCACCGCGGCCATATCATAAAGTTTCAATGGATACCGAGCCATTGCGGCATAGCGGGAAATGAGCGTGCTGACGCCGAGGCTCGGATGGCACATAGTGATGGTGCTTTCATTGAGATAGCCTTTTCAAGATCAGACATTGGAGCCTTGTTGGCGCATTTAATGCAGGCGGCAATGCAGTCGCACTGGCATGATCCGAGTCATCAACAGGACCGCGTGTGTAAGTTTGACGCTGGCTCACGATTACATTTCCCATCTGTGGTGGTGCGACGTCATGGGACTTTACTCCACCGGCTACGGCTTGGCGTTGCCTACACCAAACACTATCTTCACAAGATCGGCATCGAAAGTAACCCAAATTGCGCACAGTGCAACACACCAGAGACTATTGGACACCTTCTTTGCGCGTGCCCGAAGTATACTTCTGAAAGAACAACATTGGAGGCGACCGTGAAAAACCTGGACTCTCGCCCTCTCTCTGAGGAAACTCTTCTGGGCGCAAGGACGAGACGTTCTGATTGGTGGCGTGTGACAAAAGCCCTGCTCAACTTTTTGTGTGAAACAGGCCTGGATACTCGTTTGTGACCGCCTGTGCACAACCTACATGGTTAATGACATGTGTCGGTGTTGTGTTGC
Organism: Amblyomma americanum; assembly: GCA_030143305.2. NCBI lineage: Eukaryota > Metazoa > Arthropoda > Arachnida > Ixodida > Ixodidae > Amblyomma > Amblyomma americanum. The sequence goes on from JARKHS020027017.1 coordinate 59,903, forward strand.
AGACACCAGTTTTGAGTTTTATGTGTGTCCAGTAACCGCGATGCGAGCGCCAGCCAGTGTTGTGTGTGTGTGTGTGTGCGTGTGCATAGACATCACCCGTGAAACTTATTGTATTATGCCATCATCAGCCTTCATTCACACTTTCCTTTTCCTCCTCTTCCCTTTCCCCTGTGTGGAGTAGCAGGCCAGGGCCCTGTTACCACCGGCCGACCTCTCCGCCTTTCTTTCATTAAAATTCCCTTTCTTCTTCTTCTTCTTTCTGTCCTAGGTATAAGCTTCCTCAAATTGTGTTCACTAATTCCTCGCTGTCAAAAATTTCTGTATCAATAAACGAGTTTACCACCACCGGGCTTATACGGTAGTCTTCTTCGACGACACCTTCCCAGGGAATGCTAAATCTGCCTGCCAATATATTAAGTGGGCTCATTGAGGTATTTTTGGATAATTTTCCTAACCATACCATACCATAAACCTAACCATACATAGCCATGCCATACCATAATCATGCCATAACCTAGCCATAAAAAAAAATTAAAATTCTTTTACTGCATAGCGAGTCTGGTAAAGTAAGGCTACGGGAGAGGTTATCTCAGTGAAAGGGACTGACCGTAGAATGGAAACGGGATTGCGTCCCGTAGACAGCAAGTAAAGCTTGGCCTTGAAAACACAGGGTAATTGGAGGGAAAAGTCAAGTATTTCAATCAAGAAAATCCTGAGATAAGACACGATTAAGGCCAGGAAAAAAAATATTGTCTCTAGGACAAGAAGGGAGAGGAAAGAAAATATTTAAAGGTAAAGTTACCGATGTGGTTTGAGGTTTGGTCAGATGGTCACGAGCCCTTGTGATTTGACAACCTCCGTGGATCTGTCGATGGTCCGGATTGCGTGTCGGAGTCTGAGCTGACCAAAACGGTTTCCGGGCCCTCGTGATAAGTGAGCCGAGCGTCCTTGGGATATGCCATAAAATATGTGAATAATCGGCCTTTTGGCGACATAGTATATATATGGGGAAGTATGCGCCGGAAACATGGCCGCATATAGCGCCGGGTTAGGGAGCGATTCCGATTCAAGTTGCCTCCATAAGATTTCTTAAACTTCGCTTACGCGTACTTGTGTCCCGGAGGGACTGAGCTATAGAGGGTAGGGTATTGCAATTCATAGATATAAAACCATGCGGTCCCTCGCGGTCCTCAGCGAAAGGGGAAGATATTGCTCCCTTGCGCGATCCGTTAATCCTCGGGCTGTATTGTGGGCAGCCTCGTAATCGGGGAGTAAGGAGGTGCGCACATGCACCCATATGAATTGCATAGGTCGTTTGCGCTGCTGGTGAAAGCGCTTGAGAAAAGAGACAGCAATGGCGGATACCCGTCCCTTGCCAGAGTAACGAATGGCTGATCATGAAAGGAAAGGAAACTCAAGGCTGAAAGATGCAAATAGGATGACGGACGGCAGGGATCAGAGGGGAGCCGTTGGTTAATATAAGCGAATGGTACTAGGGGAGTGCCGCCCAGCAAAGACGGCCCCGCCGCCCATCATTCCAAGTGTTGCCAGTCTCTTAACTGCCATCAACTTCAGTCTGTCTGCAATGGATACAGAACACTCTGCTATCGCATTGCCCTCTTAAGATGGTTTCGGCGACCCCAAAAATTTAAATCAACCGTGGTGCTCCCTCTAGGTAGTGAACATGGCCAAAAGTTGCAAAGGCGTAAGAGGGAAGCATCAGGACAAGCAGACGCATTGTTCATTAACTAAAAAACCCAAGAACCAACCAAGCTAGGTAATCCGCACCTTAAAAGCACACTGAGAACAAAAAGAATTTGACCTGTATAGATGGAGTACCTCGCTTTAACCGAAAAAGACCACTTCCCCCAAAACCGAGCTTTAGTAAGCTAGAAAAAAACCATAAAACGAAATACAGGTGTCGCCATCCCCGGTCGATTTCGCATGTCAAATGCGCACGTCGACGGAGAAGTTTGGGCGTTGATCCCAGAGGCTACGCAAAAACGCTATTCACTTCAAAACGGTGGCAACTCGTCCTTTTCGGTAAATGCGTCATGAGTTCGAATGGACTAATGGCGTCTTCGCACTTGGCTCTCTCTTTTCACTGGGACACCCGAGCCGGTGAAAAAATACCCCCAAAACAAAGCAAAAAACTGCAACGGTATGGCCCGCAGAGAGCCGCTTGATTTATACGAACTATAATAGGAGCCACGCGCTGAGCTTGCTAATGCGAAGGCAGCGATGTTTTTCCGAGTTCAGCTGCGCGCTACTGACGCGCCGAGTTTAACGCAATCGGTTTTTGAAGCGTAAGAGAAAAGGACGAAAAGCTTGGATTGTGACATTGTATTACACTATCTCTCATTGCGCACTGCTTTCAACTCCTTCCGTATAGATATGTGTTTGAGTGCAGCTCTGATTGCTGGAAAAATATAACTGTATGGTCGAGAGAAGGAGCGATTGCCAGCGGTGAATAGTCAAGTACACAGAACGCCAACGCTCGTCTCATTCTTTGTGTTTTCCAACCAAACCAATCTTGTTTTCCTAATATTTTGATGAAGAAATACGGCACGGCGGAAACGCGTGATTCATGCACCGTAGGTACGCTATTAGATTACATTACAGCACAGCAAAATTACCTCTCAAAAGCAATTCTCGGGCTCTATTACGCACCGCTCTCAATACTAAAACGCTCACAATGCCCCGCTCCTATTGGTCGGCCTTGGCCGGCGGACATATGAATTTCTGCGTCACCGGTGGCTTCTATTCACGTAGTGAACACTGCTGCAGTGATGACGTTGCGCACTTAATTATGCGGGCTGAATGTGACTGAAACCTGCGAGCGAAAAACGTAGCCCCTATTACGCCCACAATATTTGCGAGGGAAAATGGCCGCAAACGTAGCAGCGTACTGCGGCGGCGCGAGTAACGAGGAGAGTCCGCAAAGTCGTTTTGGCTTGCCGGTCGAGTTGTTTCGACGCGAGATTCGCCTGGAGAAGGACACTGCACGGCGGTCGTGTCAAGTAAATGCCGATGAACTGGAAGGTTTGCGAGCAAATGTGCTGTCAGCGGAGCGGCAGCCCTTCTGTACGCGCTCCGCCTTTTCGCCACGGGCGGTTTTCAAAGCGCGTCGGGATAGCGCAACCGACGGTTAGCAAATGTGTGCGGCGGGTTGCCGAAGCCGTCGTGGAGGTTGAGTCGCGGAACGGGTGGGTTCGCTTTCCGTCGAGCCCCGAAGAGAAGGCGGCGGCGAAGGAGGGCTTCCATCGCCACGGCAGCATCCCCGGCGTCGTTGGGTGTGTCGATGACACATTAGTCGCCATCAAGGCGCCGCGGGGCAATGCTGCACACAGGGCCGTCTTCTGGAGCCGCAAGGGCTATTGCGCCTAGAACACCGTGACAGTGAGTAACTTCATCCTCTGCTGTTTTTGACTGCATGGGTTCGGCTCGTTGTCCGGGCCGCGACCGCGGACGTTGATGTCTGAACCTGTGTTGTATCTGTTTTCTTCAAGTCCGCAAATCTAACCTTCGAATCCTGGTCGTAAGCACCTGCTGCCCCGGCTCGTGCAACGACGCCTTCGCCTGGCGCTACTCGTGGCGGCGGTGTGAGGTGGTGAAATGCATGTTGGAGGAAAATGAAAATTAATTTTTATGGAGGAAAAACGCTAAGGCGCCCGTGTGCTGTGCGATGTCAGTGCACGTTAAAGATCCCCAGGTGGTCGAAATTATACCGGAGCCCTCCACTACGGCACCTCTTCCTTTCTTCTTTCACTCCCTCCTTTATCCCTTCCCTTACGGCGCGGTTCAGGTGTCCAACGATATATGAGACAGATACTGCGCCATTTCCTTTCCCCCAAAACCAATTATTATCTTATTATTTTTGAGGAGAGGAAATGAGGCAGTAACTTCCTCACCTATCTCAGCGGACACCCGAACCACGCTGTAAGGGAGGGATAAAGGAGGGAGTAAAAGAAGAAAGGAAGAGAGATTATATATTGGTTTTGGGGGGAAAGGAAATGGCGCAGTATCTGTCTCATGTATCTTTGGACACCTGAACCGCGCCGTAAGGGAAGGGATAAAGGAGGGAGTGAAAGAAGAAAGGAAGAGAGGTGCCGTAGTGGAGGGCTCCGGAATAATTTCGACCACCTGGGGATCTTTAACGTGCACTGACATCGCACAGCACACGGGCGCCTTACCGTTTTTCCTGCCAAGAAAGAGTTGCCTTAGTTGCGTCCGGAATGAATCCGACCACCTGGGGATATTTAAGGTGCACTGGAATCGCCCAGAACACAGGCGCTTTTTGCGTTCCGCATCCATACAAACGCGGTCGATGCGGTGGGGTTCGAACTCAGGTACTCCGGCTCTGTAGACGAGCGCCTTAACCACTGAACCGCCGCGGCGGGTGAATGTTGGAGGATGGAGAGTTTCTTCGGGATAAGCAGTAAGATAGCCCTGTCTCGCTTACATATATCGAGCTACAGTGGTCCGCATGCACTGAAGCTACAAGAATGGGGCGTGCTCGTTGCAATTAGGAATACGCAGGCGGTACCATACATACGCCTTGTGCGATTTGCCCCTGTGTTGTTACTGAATGGAGCCGAAACGCAAGGCACATAAAGAATTGTTTAAATGCATAGTATTCCAGGCTTAAACAACGCCAGAAGGCATTGGTACGACACTTGTGGCGTATTGGAAATAGTAGTGAACCATTGACATCAATATGAGCTTCCAAGGGTGTCCTTTCAGCGGTGTTTGCCTAAACTTCTCAGTCGTGCAAAGGTTTCGGACGGTCCATTACGAGCCAGAGCGAGAGGCTGTCATCATCGCAGCATGTGCAGCGCTGCACAACCTCTGCTAGGAGACCCCTACGTCAGCGGACGACGAGGATGCCCCCTACCCCAGAAGACAAAGGCCTGCCGGCTATTTGCCAGATACTGGAACCCGCCTCACCTACCTGCGGGGGAAAGTCGTGCCTGCACATGTAGTCAGCCAGCTGCGGAGAAACCGTCTCCAGCAGCAATGGTACGGTTGCGCAGGCTATAACATAGGCAATGAACTAGCCGGTCAAGTTGTCGCAGCCACTGAAGGCAGTGTCCAGCCAATGCTTGTGTGTATGTCGTGGTTGTTCTGGCTACAGCTAGCGAAGTGGCGGCTTTTTTTTGTTTCTCGTTCGCAGTGTGTGTCTGGAAGCCTGCAGTGGCAAAGAAGCAAGCTGTGCACACCAGCTGCTACATCACTGACAGTTCATTTACCGTTCATCATAGAGTTCACCGCGCAGCCACTTCAGTCTGCTTCTCCACTTGAAACTCGCGCCGAAACAACTCGTCTAGTAAGCCAAAAGATTCTTCATGCCCAATCCTATGCCGTTGCCCGTGTGGACCCACCTGCCCCTCCACTGCCGTCATCTTGCAGCCTGCGTGTGCTGTGTGTAGAGCTACCTGCGCTCGCTGTTTGCGTGAAAAAGCACGTGAATAAATAGTGTAATGTTGAAGCAAGGCAGGCAATGTTTGATGTAACCGGAAAGTACCACCGAAGCTTTATTTAGAGTGCACCCCTAATAGTTTTACTGAATACTGCACCATTGCACACAGGTGGTCAGGTGAGCACAGGCATTGGTAAAACATGCATGCCATAACATCGACAAAAATTTCATAGTTCTTGTCAAGTGCAACATAAGTTGCAATGCAGACATGATAAAAAAAGATTGCAGATTGAAGAGAAGTTTATTGACCACGGGCCTGGAAGGGACTGGTATCCCTCGCAAAAACATAGGCACAGAACGGCGAGTAATGTCGCCCAACATAAACTAATGACATGCTTTAGCGGCAACCTACTTATGCAAAAAGGCCCGTTGGCATGAAATGCACTAATACAAAAGCCATAAAAGTCCAAAATAGTTCAAAAGAGGGTCCATACGCGCGGGGGGGGGGAAGCACGCGGGGCATGCACGCACAACACATCGCGCACAATCGCCGCACACAAGGAGCGCACAGCACACTCAGTACGGCAGGAGCTGCACGGTGACGCGGCCCCTGCTTGTGTTGATGAACCGGGTGCTCCACCGGCGTAGGAATTCCTCCTCGTCGAGGGTGACCCAGTCTAAGCACGCCTGTTCGAAGAGGCGCGTTCTCACCCTTAGCAACAATGGGAACATGGCCCGCTGAGGTCGACCCTGCAAGGAAGCCACGCCTCTCTGCCGCCACAAAACAAACGCACCCACACAGAGCAGAAGCCGCACAAATGACTCACGTGGCCGGGTGCGGGAGTTCAAGGAAACAAAAAACATACGCGACATGAGCCGCCAAAACGTTCAAGCCACCACGCAGTCAAACATGGCATGCTGCAGGGTTTCAGTGTCGCCACACTGAGGACACCGCGAAGAAGGGGCGATGCCCCACGCTGCAACACGGACTCCCGTGGGCAAGACCCTCCAGCCTCGCAGCCAGCCGAAGTCACGAACGTCTGGTGGAAGAGTGCCAGACGTCAAATCTCGCCACCGCACCCGCCTGCTCCGTTCGAGCTGTTCTGGAGTAGCCTCCTGGATAGCGAGGAGCTCGCAAACACGGGAGGCCTGTGTCTTAGTGACGTCGACCTCGGGCAGAGCGGCTGTGAGAGACTCGGCCGCCCGACAGACATACCTAAAAAACCTCGGCGGCTGTTCGGCTGAAGGACCTGTTACCTGACCAAAAAAGAGGCGCCGCGGCGTCCCAAGAAGGTAGGCGAGAAGTCCCCTCCCCGGGTAGTCGGTGACGTTGACCAGGTCGCGGACGCCTCGGACAGCTAGAATACTGCACATGGTGCGTAAATCGGGCAAGCTGAACCCGCCCATGCGCGTGGGAAGGCGGAGGAGCGCGCGAGCGACGGTCTCCGTCTTTCCCGCCCAGAAAAAAGCGCCACAAAGTGTGGCCAAACGACGCATGAATGTGCGCGGCGGACAGGCGACGCGAGCTGCGTAGAAGAGTGGCGCGCACACAGATGATCTGATTACAAAAGCGCGCTCAGATAGCGACAAGCGAAAACGCGCTGCCACTGCGAGACGTCGCTCTGCAGTCGTTCTTAACTGCGACCACGACTCGCGAGCTACCTCTCCTGAGGAGAGGAACACGACGCCAAGGACCTTGACCGCCGAAACCCACTCAACGTCGCCCAGCAGGTCTGACGTAAAAGCGCCAAAACGCAGAGCTTTGCTCTTGCCCCTGTTAAGCAGGGCGCCGGACAGCTCGCTGTAACACGCAAAAAGCCGTAAGAACGCTGGGTAGCTGTCCTCGTCTCGCAAAAACAGGGACACGTCGTCAGCGTACGCGGACACCTTCACCTGACCTTGGCCAGGCAAAGGGAACCCGCGCACCGATGGACACTCAGTTACGCGCCGCAGGAGTGGGTCTAAACGCAACACGAATAGCAAAGGCGACATGGGACAACCCTGTCGTATGCCGCGCTCGATATTGAAGTGGTCGCTCAACGAACCGTTAAAAAACAACCGAGCTGTAAGGCCGGAGTACAACTGTGCTAACCGCGCCACGAACTCGGACGGAAAGCCGAAAGCCCCGAGAACTCCAAAAAGGTAGTGGTGCTCAACTCGGTCGAAGGCTTTAGCCTGATCAAGTGAGACGAAACAACCCGGTATTCCCGTTCTCGAGGTGAACGTGAACAAGTCACGCGTTAGTGCGAGAGACGAGAACACCGATCGTCCGGGCACACTGCATGTCTGTGTAGGGCTTATGAGCTCCGCTAAAGCCGTACTCAACCTTTTAGCCAGCAGTGACGACACAATCTTGTAATCTGCATTAAGCAGTGTGATCGGGCGCCACGCCTGCGGGTCAGATGGGCTCCCGCCAGGCTTAAGGATGAGCACAATACGGCTCTCTCTGAAGGACTCCGGCCTCTCGCCGTCCCTGACGAAGGCGTTCACCATCTGGAGAAGATGTTTCTCCAGAACGGTGTAAAACCGCGCATAAAAGCTAATGGGAATGCCGTCAGAGCCTGGAGCTGAGGCAGCGTTCATGCCTTTAACTGTGGCAAAGAGTTCCTCTGAGCTCACCGGAGCGCCGAGCTGTGTGCAGACACCGCTCGGCACTTGCGGCAGCTGGCCGAGAAAACTGCTTAAAGCGACCGTGAAGGAGGCGGCGTCCCACCGTCCGGCCTCAGAAACAAACAGCTGTGAGAAGTGATGCTTAAAAACGGCAGAGATGACAGCCGCGCATCTGCTCCTGGAACCGTCCGGCAAAACGACCTCCTCCACGCGAACCTGTCGTGTCTCATCAAGACTACCTGCGCGCACCTGCCGCAGCACTGTTGGATCAGACACAGGTCTACCCTGCACTAGTGCCTGACTTGCGGCTCGCGAGGACTGGCGTAGAAGCATGTGATAGCGCGCTTTTAAAAGGGCGAGGTAATCGCGCATGGCAAAGGTAAGCGGCGCGCCGCGCTGCACGATGCGAATACGGGCAAGGGTTGTGTTTATCTCCTCCGAGATACGCCTCCTGCGCTGGCGCCCTTCGCTAACTAAAAGCGCCCGCCATGTCGATTTGAGGTCATCCCAGGTGTTGGCACTTGCAATGTCTCCAACCGGGCCTTCCAACGCCTGTTCAATAGAAGTCACGCTCGACCAATCTGTCAGCAGACATGGATCCATACGCCACGCGTCGACACGGGGGCGCCACCACCCATGTCCAGTACTGCCGACAGAGGTCGATGGTCGCTAATACGTGGGGTGCCCGGGGGAAACGCGAGCACGTCACACGATACCACACAAAAATCCAACTCGCGAGGAAACAGGAATTTGTCGAGACGACCAGCTGACCTGCCCCTCTCCCAGGTAGCACCAAAACTGTCACCATGTAGTTTTACCCACGCGTCGGTCAAAGAAAATTGAATACAAATATCCCGCAGTGACCGTGCCCCGGCGTAGGGTCGCCCCTGGCCTGGACCGCGAACATCACGAACGGGATCTAAAACACAATTGAAATCGCCGACTAGAAAACAAGGATAACAGTCCAACAAAAAAGAATCTAACAAATTAAAGAAACTAGACGAATCAGAACGGCGGGCTGGTGCATAGACCACTACCGCCCTGACACGCCTGCTACCCAAATAAAAATCCACCGCAAGTGTGCGACCGTCAGTGCCGTAAATGCAGTGCGCGCCAGAGCGAAAAGAGCTGTTAACAAAAACCACACCAACACCGCATGAAACAGAAGTAGTTAACGAAAAAAAAACATGAACACAAAACCTGGACTTAATATAGGAGACCTCGCGTGGGTAACGTAGGTTAGTCTCCTGTAAAAAAAGGATGTCGACGCCCTGCGCTCGGGCGAAGTGCATCACCTCTCTCTGCTTGTCCGGCGACCTAAATCCCCGAACATTCAGGGAGAGAAGGTGCACAAACGCCATGATGGTGGTACAGAGTGTCGACGGTGACAGTACTCCTTTAGGGAGCCCCGCCAAGAGCGGAGCTTGGGGCAGACTTTTTTGCCTGGGGCGAGACAGCGCCATCGGAATTATCATCCGCGTCCCTCGCGTGCTTCCCCGCTAGCTTTCCTGTGTCCATTTCGGCCACTGCTCGTAGATCGAGCGGCTGGCTGACCGTCACGTGGTGACTCAGCGTTCCACTCGACGCCGCCGAAGTAACGACCGGTATTGGCGACAAGCCACCACCGGCTGGTTGCGTCTCCTCTCCCTTGGGCTGGGGGCGGGGCGCATGACAGGGCAGGGCTTGGTGTACCGAGGTGGAGAGGGCTTGGCGCTGCTCGCAGGTCAGGTCCCCCGTCAGGCGCAACACTGCACCGCTCACGGACGGCCCGTCCTGATCCGTCTGGGACGAAGTGGACTCAGAGTCCTGGCTCGAGTCGTCCTCCGAGCCGAAAGATGCGAGCGGCTCCGGCGAGAAGGCGCCCGTTGCATCAGAGATGGCGGCCGGGGACGAAGGGGAGTGAAAGGAGAAAAGCTCCGAGAAGCTCTCTGGCGGCGCGTCAACGGTGGGGTCCACGCTGGGGTGGCACATGGGGGTGGCAGCCGGGGGGTTCGCACTCTGCTCCTCTCGGGGGGAGGCGTCCGGGGGGTTCTCAGTCTGATCCTATCTGGGGGTGGCGAGCGGAGGGCACGCGGCCTGGTCCTCCCCGGGGGTGTCGACGGGGGAGCCTGCGGCCTGGCCCTCCCGAGGGGTGTCAGCCGGCCGTTGATCGGCGGGGCGTCGCAAGGTATCATCTCCAGGTCCCTTGGGCGGCCCAGGTCGGGGAGCCCTGGCGGCGGCCGCATCCGCGTACGAACGCGGCCGCAGGCAATCCGCCGCCGCGTGCGGCCCGCCGCACCGCCTGCACATCGCCTGACACCCGACCGTGTCGTGGCCGAAGGCCTCGCAACGCGAGCACCGCGGCGTGCGACATGCTGCGCCGACGTGGCCCTCCTGCGCACAGCGAGAACAAACTTTGCGGACGCCTCTATAATCGCACATGGCGCGGTGCCCTAGGACAGAGATGACATTGGGTACGGGCTTCTGCATTTCCATCCGGACCAGCCGCTGACCGTTGTCGACATGCCGCCGGCCCTTCAGGGTAGGGTGGGTGATCTCAAGCACTTTCCCGTAAGGGCTGAGTGCCGAGGCGAGCGAGGCGTCACCTACGAAGAGCGGCAGCCTGAACACCGTGACGTTCACGACCGCAGGACCCACGCAGGAGACCGGGACTGAGGTGCCGTTCACAGGGAAGGCACCCGCTGCGAGAAGCTTGTGAGCCGCCGCAGCAGAGACTACGGCGACGCAGAACTTGTAACCGCCCTGGTGCTGGAGCGACTCCAGTCCCTTCGGGCCGACAACAGCTTCGATGCCGTCGACTACGTCGTCGGCTGAGGCCTCGGTCGTTAACGAGAAGTTGAAGCAGTGCGCCTTCGGGGGAGGCGCGCGGAAAGTTGGTCCGCCAGCGGGACCGGTAGAAACCATGCTTGAGCCGGGCCGGGGACCTGGATCAGCAGATGGGCAGCGCGTAGAGGGTGGGGGGCCACGGTCAGCACCTCCACCAAGCTCCGGGGTAGGCTGGGCGGCCGGGATTCCCGGGCGACCGGCCAAAAGCCCGGCGCCCGGACGACGATCCTCCAGGGGGGTGGGGGCCTCCTTCGGGAGCGGGGCTACAGACCGCTACGCACCAGGCGCGTGGGTTTGCCTCTCCGAAAACCAGCAGCCTGACGGCTCTGATCTTAGCCAAAAGGCCGAGACAAGACTACAAGCTCAAATGGTAATTATCACAGCTTCTACACAGCTTGTGCAGGCAGGAAGCCCACTTTTGCAGCAAGTGCACTAACATATTACACAAGTAGTGCAATGTTCAGAAAGCACTACACAATAGATTTTACATGATTACAAAACATTTAACGTGTACAAAAGCGTGGATATATGTGACGTAGCCAAATTTGTAATTTATCTAGACGACACGACTTTACTACTTTCTGCCACTTCGCCCAATCAACTAATTAAACAGGTAAACAGAGCACTCATAAGTATTCAAGAATGGTCTAAATGAAACAAGTTGAAAGTAAATGCTAGTAAAACAAAAGCTATTCCCTTTCGCCAAAAAATAGAAATGTATTCATTTTTGAAGATATATGCCATTATAATTAATAGAAATTGTAATCTCATTTAAAATACTTGGTGTCCTCTTCACGGAACAGATGTCATGGGATGCCCATGTGGATCATACTATACAGAAGTTGTCATGATTCGTTAGCTTGACTAATACAAACAAACATATCTTCCCTACCAAAGTTAGAACACTGTTTCCCCACGCATTCTTCTACTCGCACATAAAATATTGTCACTCTGCCTGGGGAACGACAACCCTAAGTAACATGCATGAAATATATGGACTGCAGAAAAAAATGCAAATAAATAATTCCAATGCTCCTTATGAACATCCGTCTCTTCCGCTCTTTCCGAAACATAACATAATGGCCATATATGATATGTATGCTTACCACTTAGGCTTAGAATATAAAAAAGAAAATAAAAACAATAAAGATTTATTGAATTAACTGGCTTCCATACAGATACAAGTTGCACATTGTCCTGCCAGAAACCCACATATATAGAATAAAGTGTTATGTTGCACAAAAATATGACAAACAGATCATATGGCATCACCTTCCAAACTTGTTGAATTTACTAAATAAACATGGCCTTAAACTCCAGCAAGCAATGAAAGCTGATATCAGATAAGTTTTATCCATGGATGAACCTGTTTCTTGACATGTTCTAGTAGGAAATGTTTTTCTTCGTTTTATATGCTGTGATTGATTCTTCATTCTTTTCTCTTCATGTAAGACCTGCATTTTGTAATCTAAAAAGTGGCGTGTGTACTGTTGCATTCATTTCCTTATTTTCAGAATGCAAAATTTCGACATGTGCTCAAAGCTTTGAACTTTCGCTTTGACTCACTGTTCTTTTGCTAGTGGGAACAAAATTCGTCCTTTTTTGTTTGTTTATCTTTTTTCTTGCATACATGCATCACCAACTAGCCCGGCAGCTTGCTCTCCTAATAATAATTGGTTTTGGGGGGAAAGGAAATGGCGCAGTATCTGTCTCATATATCGTTGGACACCTGAACCGCGCCGTAAGGGAAGGCTAAAAGAGGGAGTGAAAGAAGAAAGGAAGAGAGAGGCGCCGTAGTGGAGGGCTCCGGAATAATTTCCACCACCTGGGGATCTTTGACGTGCACTGACATCGCACAGCACACGGGCGCCTTAGCGTTTTTCCTCCATAAAAACGCAGCCGCCGCGGTCGGGTTCGAACCCGGAAACTCCGGATCAGTAGTCGAGCGCCCTAACCACTGAGCCACCGCGGCGGGGCAAAATTTAAAAAGGCATCATTACAAATATCCAAAAACAACCTGACTAGAGAATATCACACGCCTTCTGCGTCACACACTGACTAGAGAATATCACACACTTCATGTATCTTGCAGAAGGTAAGGAGGCACCATTGAAAAAATACACACTGGCCCACCAGAAATTATCACAGACCTTATGCGTCTTGCAGAAAGTAAAAAAGCACCGCAAGAAAAAACCACACCTGCGTGTTGCGAAAGGCTGTAAAAAAAGTGTGCCAGCAAACAAGATTTAAAACAATCAAAAAACTGAAATTGATGGTGGCTATAGCTGGTATTGCAGCAGCACCACAATGAAGGAGATGGCCAGCAAGAGCTGCTCGTGCAGGTGTGCCGATTCCCTGCTCGCGTCGCGCACTGTTGTTGCAAGGTCTGACATAGTGGCTTTTAGCCGCCTTCTGTCGGCAGAAGCCTCGTTGAAGTGCTGCATATAAAAGAAAATTCAATAGCAAATTTTTGCTCCTAACACATTCAAGGCTCATTTCACTTCCGTGTTTTAAATGACCTACAGAAATATACTGGGCCACATCCCACAATAGGCGGTCACAGTGAGGTTAGCGCAGGTTTGGAACGATGAATGTAGCAACATTACATTACATCCAGCTTCTTCTGTTGCACAAAATCTGGCGCATGCTATCAGCCCATACTTCCAGGAGGCGTGCCTGAAAATTCGGCATCCTGCCCGTTGCGTGCCTTAGCGAGGTCAGCTGTGCGCCTTGTCTCCCTAAGAAGCTCGTCCACCACCTCGTCCTGCTACTTCCTCCACCGCAATAGACGGCCCGGAACTGCCGATGCGGGTGGTGCCGTGGGCTGCTGCTGGCGGGTGCCTGTCGGAGGGGAAACAGACTGAATGTACACTTGTCATACGAAACAGCACGATGTGCAATAAGCAAACTGTTTGCTGCAACGTCTGCGGGGAGCAGCAGTACATAAAAGCAGTTGCTGTCAGTGATATGACAAATGCAGCATTGTTTCAGTGAACTCAATGTGCACGTCAGCATTCTCACTGCTCCTGCTGTAAGAGGGAAAAAGTTTAATTGCACAACGTGTCAATATGCCGGATCTGAAGGAAACTTTTGTGGACATTGTAAAATAACTGTGACTGTATGGTGCTCCTGCAGATCCTATTTACTAGAAGCACCTGGAAAAGAGGGTAATGTGCAGCCTGCATACTGGCAGGTCAACTCACTGGCTGTGTCAGCACGCTGCCGATGCTGCTGCTGCTCCTCCACCAGCAGTTCAGCATATGTCTTCTCAGTCTCCTCCAGCCAGGATGTTTCACTGGCGTCGTTTAAATGAAATCATTACAAAAGACACAACTGCATGGTAAACAGTTTCAGCAAAGTGTGAAATGTGTATGGTTAAAATATGTGCGGTTAGTCGGTACTGTGGCTGAAGGCGAAAACGCACGACCAAAAAAGGAAGGTAAAGAATCTGAGCCTGCATTTGCAATCTCCAGTTTACGCACTACTACACCTTCCAAAATTAGCAAAGATGCAGATGAGGTTATCAGCAGCGTACACAAGCTTTAAGGCATACACATAAAATGGTTTGAAAAGCAGTTCACCTACCGGCTGCAGACAGGCCTCCCTCTGCAGGCTGCTCGTCCCCGGCTAGCTGCCCACTTAAACTCTGACGGGAAGAGAGGTGTGCTCGGGAGGGGTGAGGTGGGCTGGGCTGCTCCTGCAAGAAGGCACAGTGCCTCATGTTCAGACATGAATTTCTCGAAGTTCATCATAGGGTTGCATTGGTTACAGCACATCGCCCTGAGCTTCGGTCAAGAATCCATCACCACCAAACTGCAAACTTTGCAACTGTCTGTAACGTCACAGCAGTTGACTAACGCCAGTGGTCATACCTTCTTCTGGCGGGGGGGGGGGGGAGGGGGGGGGAAGGTCAAAATAAGATCCCGCGGCGCCGGTGGCGCTCACTGCCCACATAAGCTGAATGGCTTGGCCACCCAGAGCCGGCAGTCGGCCGCCAACGGCGCCACTGCGACTGGACCGTTTACGAGGTCCTCCGCAGAACAATATGTTGACAGGTTTACTCTCGGCCAGCTTGCAGCCGCACCAACTCCGCTCGCCAGGGGCAAGCCACTGCTGCTGGACTGCTGCCAGCGCCTCGAGCAAAGCCCAGTTGCGGTGACCTCTTCGACGGAGGCAATTACCGGGCAGAGCTAACACCTATTTTCCTAACCCATCCCCCGACCAGTACCTAACAATAATCACAATATATACAAGGAGTCCAGGCTAACTTTAGCCAAGGGTTAAAAAATAAGTTACTCGAGGTAGGCCAAGGAAACCACTTACATACACCTACGAATCGGCTCGCGCATTGGGGCAATTTTTTTGTTTGGCAATTAATTAATTAGCAATTAGGATAATTTTTCTAAATGCGTAAAAATATTGACTTGAGACAGAAAATGTGAATAGCAAAGTTCGAGAGCACCTTCCAAAACCCCCATTCCATTAATCTTCGATAAAGAAAGCCTCACGTGTATCTTTTTTACGAGCTCCAAAGAAAGCCCGCGAAATACAAAAAAATCACGTGACTAGAGCATTCGCGCGCCACGATTGTGCTGCTCTTAATCCTCGCTTGAGGGAACGAAATCAGCTGCTGGCATGGCGCGACGACCCCATTGCTTCGGCAGGCCGATATGTCGACTGTGGTTGCATCGTCACGCTTACAGACCAGCTAGCGCGGACGCCGCAACCACCGTCGAGATATCGGCCTGCCGGAACGATCGGGTCGTCCTGCCATGCCAGCAGCTGATTTCGTTCGCTCAAGCCAGGATTGAGAGCGGCACAATCGTGGCGCGCTAATGCGCTAGTCACGTGACTTTTTTTGTATTTCGCGGGCTTTCTTTGGAGTTTGGGGGGAAAAGATACACGTGAGGCTTTCTTTACCGCAATGGAATGGGAGTCTCTGAAGGTGCTCTCCAACTTTGCTATTCACATTTTCTGTCTAAAGTCAATATTTGCTCATTTAGAAAAATTATCTTATTCGTTAATTAATTAAACGCAAAACAAAAAATTGCCTGTGATGCGCAAGCCGGTTGGTAGGTGTATGTAAGTGGTTTCACTGGCCTACCT
>JARKHS020027018.1:0-25000 GCA_030143305.2 Amblyomma americanum
CTACTGGGTAACTACCGGTTAGCTACAGTTTGCGGGCACTGGTATACTATGCCGCAAAATCCATATTTTAAAAGCGAAAGCTTTTCCTGCTTTCATCGGAGCGATTTCGCCGTCACCTCACGTTTGATCTTGAACGTCCTTGCTGCGCCGCTGCCATAGCAACCCAGCAAGTGACTTCGCCGCGCCGCCAAGCCTAGTCTTCGCCGTCTCTGCGCAGGGGCTCCACAGCCGTGCAGCGGCTGCTGCCTGACCACGTTATCTAGCCGAGTATCAGCTGGATAAAAAAATATTAGCTGTTGCTCAACTACTGCTGAACCTTGTTAGAGAGCGAGAGCTGTGATGTATCGTGCAAGCAGACGCGGCTTAGCGTCTGTAGCGTTGAGTGCGTTCCGCACACTGGATGAGCAGTGCGCCCAACCTGCCACCCTGGCAGGTGGCATTTGAATTAATGGCTGATCGCGAGAGGTTGGTCAGGCTGCGGCCTATTGCTGCAGTGCCGCGTGTCTGCCACAACGTTGTCAGCGCTAATGCATGCAGCCCACATCTTTCTCTCACCACCATCACGTACCTCAAAGCGCTATTGAGGCGCCCACTTACACAGGTGGCCAGTTATATGCGCCCTTCCTTTCCACAAAATCACCAAGAAAGTTGTCAACGCCAACACCAATGAACACAATGAACGCCGACGACTTTCGCTTTGTTAGCTGAGCTAATCCGAGAAAGCTTAATTTTGATGATGACTTAGTCTTCTCTGTAACACCTGGTATGTGTTACTGCTGTTATCTGTATAAGAGAGCCCAGAAAAATTCAAACCTTTTTCTTTTGCATTTGTTTATTGATGTTTGAAAAAATGTTGTAAGCTTGCATATAAATAAGCTGCGAGGAATATAAACTTAAGAGGTGTCTTGATCACGTTTTCTTTAGGTTTTTAGGTTTTCATTGACTAAAATGTGTTAGAGAAATTGGTAAAATTGCGCAGTAGGAGGCCCCAAAGCGCGGCAGTCAGGGAGACTTCCTATAACAAAATGTCTCCGCAATTGGTATACCGCCAGTTTTCACTCGGACTCACAAAAGGGACGACGAAAGGCGCGAGTGGACTACCTGCGCCGCACACACCGACAGGCACGATATGCTGTATACGTCGACGCAGCCATGTACCCCAATTCCACGAACGCGGTGGCGGTAGTTTTGGACACCAACTTCAAGGAAATCGCCAGCGCCTCTCTACGCAACTGCTCTCCCACAGTAGCAGAAACGGCCGCAATCGGTCTCGCCATCCAGCACGGCGATACCACGCGAAACGGACTAAAAATTGTTACAGACTCCCAGTCGGCGTGTCGGCTCTTCCTCACTGGCAGACTTCCACACTCCATCGCTCCCATTCTGACTACCCCACATGTTAAAAATTCCACATGCAAGCACCAAATCACTTGGGCTCCTGGGCACGAGGGGCTCGAGGGAAACGAGGCCGCGGACAGTCTAGCTCGAGATACACCAACCGAGCGACTAACCTCCCCGACGTCACCCCTCTTCCCTCTATGTACGGCGAACGCCTCCTCCTTCTCCGAACGCAAAGGCAAGTCTATCCCCCACCACACTCGAAGCTAACGGCGGCAGAGGCGAGGGGCTGGCGACAACCACAGACGAACACCTTCCCAAACCTACACAAATACCATATCATGTTTCCCGATAGATACGACGGAATCTGCCCCTGGTGTGGCGGAATTCCAACAACATACCATGTAACATGGGGCTGCTCCGGTAGCAAGCCCCCCGAACTAGACAAACATCAATCCGAGGAACACTGGGAGTCTGCCCTGCTCAGCTCCGATTTGGTGACCCAGCGTAGCCTGATATCCCAAGCAAGAGCAACTGCGGTGGACATTGGGGTCCTGAAATAAGGACTCCACCCAAAATCTGTTTTTTCCCGCCTCTTTATCCTACCTTTCTATGAATAAATGTTTTCTACTACTACTACTACTACTACCGCCAGTTTTGAACACTCGACTTCCAAACTTAGTGATGATGCCAGAGACAAAGCATTTTTCATAAATATATTTTTTCGCGCTAAGCGGGCAGCCTGAGTCCAGTAAGGTAGATAACGCGGTCAAGATTTTGAGCAAACCCTTCAATCCCCAGTAACTTAAGTCCTCTAAGGCACTCATTTCGTCACAAATGGATATGTTAACATTTGCATAAATTACCATTCAAGTTCATTGGCTCTTCATTTCGTAGTGACATATCTTTCCTTTGTCTTTTTTTTGGTTCACTTGTGCTTCGTTTTGTCGTTCCTCGGCGTGTGTGAGTTTTCTTGCGCTAAATGTTTCACCATGCCATCTTTTTTTTACAGAGCAAGGGATACCTTATAAAATGGAAAGGATATTCCAAGTGGCATTGCTCCGTTGAACCAAGAAAAAATCTGAACGGCGCCTGTCTCCGGGAATTTAAGCACCCAAGCAAGCCATCGCCACAACGACTGGAAGCTGCTGCTGAGGAATTAATTTACGCTGTGCAAAAGAAACTTTCCAACAGCCGTCGATCCAGCGGGCTTGTCAAGGTGAACATAGACCTGGACATCTTTAGATGGGTTTTCAGTAGGGAAGGAAGGCCGCTCGAAAGGGGTTGGATTGTTTGCAATGAGTCAGACTTTTCAAAGCTGAATCTTCCCTTTGGGTGGCATACTCGAGAAACGAAACTTGGCAGTGTAGTGGCAATTGAGTTCCCAGTGCGTGTGAAGGCTGCTGTGACACGACAGAAAGCTTGCAAGCTCTTTCCAAACGGCTATCATGTGGAAAGTCTGCAAATGTTCCTTGTGTCGAAGGTTGTTGCATGCAGAACCTAACCCACAGAAATAGTGAGCCTTCCGCCTTTCACATATATGTTGCCAGCAAACGTTTTGGAACTTTGTTTTTTTTTCGATATAGTATTGATTCTTGCATTTCAATTTGTGTTGTTTAGAATTTCTTAAAAATGAGTTCGGGAGCTTTGCGCTTAGAAATTTCTGAATGTGCAATTTCATTTACATTGACAAATAAGACAGTTCTGGAAATCTTTAGCAACAAAACGGTTTTGGAGAAATCTTATTTTGAGACAATAACATCTTTTATTCCACTTGGCATGTCCATCCCAGAGAGTTTAAAGGTTGCAGTAGAGACAAGATTTAGAAGCCTCTGCTCCTCGGTAGATACTCAGTACAGAAAAATTAATGGCCGAGCAAAAGAGTGGTTCCTTAAAAAAGAGCGCCATGTAAAAATTCCCTTCGATAAGGAAAGTTCTGTTCAAAATTCAAATAACAGTATCAAGGACATCATTATTCAAGCTTTACAAGAAGAAGTGAAGCGAATGGAGGGTGTATCAGAACGGTCTCTTTCTGAACTGCGTAAGTCCATTCAGGATTTTGAGGCAAAATGCCTTCAGCTGCAAAAAGAAAACAAAAGCCTGTCATCACAGGCAAAAAACTGCCGCTTGCTCAACAACTGCGGAAAAAAGGGTCGGGGAAGGTTCGAAAAGCACCGATAGAAGAAAGCTGCATTCTGTAGGCAGCGTGATAGTTCAAGGGCTAGAAGAAATTTTGGAAAGCTATGGCTTGGACTTATGCCAGTTGGTTGTAGAAGACCTTCGAGGGCTACTGCACAAAATTACTTTTTCTGACATTGACGGAATCTCCGTGGAGCGAGGAATCAAAAAAGAATACCGCAGTAATGGTAAAACTGACTATCAGGATCTTTCTTCCCCCGAGAAGAAAAGCGTCCGTGCAATCACCGCGCTCTTAGACAACCACTTTGTAAGCAATGTTTTTTGGGAAAAAATGTCTTCAGCTGTCCCTAATTTACCCTCGCTCCGTGTCATCAATTCATACAGGCAAAAACTAGACGAAAGCACTGCTGTGTTTAAAACCCTAGGAGAAGCAGCTGGCGCTCAGGTGTCTTTTGTGCACGAACTTGAAACTGCCGTTGCGGAGTACGCAGTGAATAGAGGTATGACAGGAGAACAGCTCAGGTCGCAGCCAATTTTGGTCAAAATAGAAGGAGATGGCTGTGTAGTCAGCACACGAACAAGCTGGACAACTCTATCTTTTCTCCTGATTGACAGCAGCCGGAGGCTGCAGAGCCATACCTTACATCGCCTGCTCGCAGTCGTCGAAGTCTCTGAAAACTATTTTCAGATTAGAGAAAGTTTGAAGGATTTGATAGACGAAGTTAACAGTGTTGTGAAAAGGGGCAGTGTCAGCTTGGAAGGACAGGAAGTTCCCGTCATAGTCTGTCTGGGCTCAGATCTAAAATTCTTGCTCATGGTTCAAGGATTGCAGTCAGCGTCTTCTAGGCACCCATGTCCTTTCTGTCGTATTAATTTAAAGGAACGAAGCAGAGCTGGGGCAAACACAGAGGAGTGTAATAAGCCGCCTCTTCTGCGCACTCTAAAAAACATGAGGGAGGACGGCATTGTTGAAGAATTCGGAATGAAAGTCGTTCCCCTATTCAACATTGAACCTGCATTTGTGGTTCCAGACATTTTACACATGCGCATTAGAGTCGTTAATCGCCTGGTTGATGGATTGATTGTCGAAGCAATGGACAAAGACAACCGCGATAAAGTTACGAACTTAAACACCAAGAGCACTCACGTGGAAGCAATTGTGCAGGCAATTAATAGCTGTGGTGTAAAATTTGAACTGTGGCAGGACGAAAGAAAAGGAAAAAATTTCACCTGTATTCAAGGAGACTCCTGCGAGCGCCTGCTCGAAATGCTGCCAGAGAGGCTCACTGGAAAACTCAGCCCGGAAACAGAAAAAAAAATCATCTCACTTTGGAAAATGCTTAGTCGCATTTTTGATCATTTTGAACATAACACGACCGGCGAAAGCATCGAGCAAGAAATAGCCAAATTCCATAAAACGTACTTAGAACTTGGAGAACGAGGGCATAAGGGTTACGGGGCTGAAAGAATGACGCCATATATGCATATTCTTGTCTGTCATGCCTCAAATAAGCATAAAGAATTCAAGTGTTTGGGGTGGTTTTCGAGCGAAGGCATTGAGAAAAAGAATGATATTCTGAAGCATTTGCATCATGCAAGATCCAATAAATGGAATGCGGCCGCCGATGCGCTGAAGCTGGCAAAACGCCTTGAGAATAGCGCGCACGTAACAACAAGTCGAGCGTACAAAAAACACGATCGTTCATACTGGGTTGAGGGTATGATTGAAGAGAGTCGCACAAATAGGGCTCGAAGCGCTCCTGAAATGGAGCGCGAGGATACACCTCCCGCTTGCATCGAGGATATGGACGCGGTTGAACTGCGGACCGAATTGAAAGCTGCTGGCATTTCAACGAAAGTAAAATCAGTTCCCAAACTGCGTGAAATGCTTCGCAAAGAAAGAGAAAAACGATGTTTTCAGCAGTCGACTTGACTTCTATTAGCAAAAATTGCCTGCAATTAGCAATTGCCTGCTCGCGATGTTCCACAAGTCTGTATGCCTCAGTTTTTATCATTTCTTACTTTTTTAATGAAATATTCATCAAAAATTTCTGTAGTGCAGTATGTGCACACTTGCAGCTTGAACGGTTTACTATGTCTCTTCACTCAATGCTAAAACTCGCATTCTCGCTGGTACGACTAAACGAGAGTGAAATGCTTTGTTTGTGCTTGTGGCGACTTATATGTGCAGTAAATGTTCTTCGTTCTTCGCCATATTTGTGATAATCTTCCTTGATGTGCAATATTTACACGCTGTATCTGTATTCATGTATGATATGTTTATATTTTTTGTATCGCGCCACGCTGTGTTGTTTTGTGTTTTTTGGGTTTCATCAAGATTAGGCCAATTGTGTTTTATAATTACTGCAGTGCACGCTTGAAATGCCTTCGCAGTGCACCTCTGGCTGCCTATGTTCCCTGCGAAACGGCGCGGTTCATGTGGCTGACCTCATTGTAGCGCGAATGTTGCACCTCTCCTTTCCTCACAACCAGCCTAGTGATGTGTGGCGGTTGCAAGTGGTACACGTCTATGTAGAAAGTGTAAAGTTTTGCCATACTTAATATTTACTACCGACACTTTCTCAAGCTGGTTCTGTGCATAAGTGCATTGTGTATTTCTAGCAAACTGTCGAAATGTATCGTTTAGACTTTTTCTGCGCCATGATGTGATGCGATAATAAATGTATTCTGTCATGTCAAGTAAACTGCCGCTTTGATTTTTTGTACGAGTTTTTGTAGCGATTATTACGGCAGCATTTCGAGCCTTCAACGTGGCGGCGCCGTGGTGGTGGCGGCACCGCCACCCTGTGGCTGCGTTGACACCCTGTAGATGCGCCGCCACCCTGTCACGTGGTTGGTCACGTGGTGCGGCTGATCACGTTGTTGGTCAAGTGTTTGGTCACGTGACCAAGTTCCACTCGGGCAGCTGTAGCTATCGCGTCACTCCAGGTTTAACCAAAGCTAAACCACCGTTATTTTTTTTTTTGCAACTTGCACAAAAGGACAGGAACAAAGAATTGAGCAAAACACTCAACAGGTTAGGAAATTCGGTAGGCTGAAGAAGTTAAACTGAATGTACGCATTGCTACATTTAATTTTCGCTATTTTCAACTTCACTCCTGAACCTAATATGGCCTCCTTTTGGAGATTCTCATTTGCGATGGCATGTTCTATCTGCGGCCGCCTCAGCATTCACAGTTGACGGCGAGGGGACCGAATTCCCGGGGGTATTCAGCGTCGGTCGTAATCGAGTCACGTCACCATGCTGGTGAGTAACGTCATGTAGATCCGGGCGTCAGGGTACGTTAGTAAATTTCAGCTTTAACATAAGTGATGTGTCTCCACTTGGATCCCAATTTAGATCAGTTACGAAAAACAACAGAAGGAACGAAGAGGACCGGGTGGGACGCATTGCTGCCGTTATATGATCTCTAATCGTCTTTGAAACATTTGTCAGGCAGTGCTTTCAAATACGTGAAAAGGTATGTTTGGCGCATCACAGCTCCAGCTGCCGCTGAGCGAGTTCTTACAACGTGAAAAAGCAATGCTTGCTTTCCGATCCCTCATAGTTATGTCACACCCAAAAATAATTGTGGAATCTCCTTCATCACGCTTTTCCATAAGCCGTATAATATTTCCATGCGTTTTGGTTTATGGTTTATCGTCCCA
Organism: Amblyomma americanum; assembly: GCA_030143305.2. Classification (NCBI taxonomy): domain Eukaryota; kingdom Metazoa; phylum Arthropoda; class Arachnida; order Ixodida; family Ixodidae; genus Amblyomma; species Amblyomma americanum. The sequence goes on from JARKHS020027018.1 coordinate 7,147, forward strand.
AAGCGACTCAGGCTATGAGGAACGCCGTAGTGAAAGACTCCGGAAATTTCGACCAGCTGAGGTTCTTTAACATGCACTGAAATCGAACAGTACACGGACCACTAGCATTTCGCCTACATCAAAATCCAAGCGCTCCATAACGATCGCAAAGTACAACATTGATGACTTGACTACACAACTCCTCATTGCGGCAGCACTATGAGCAGTACTTTTGAACAAAGAAAAGAAATCGCGCTGAAATTAAGAAATTTGGGGAACACTTAGCTCCGCCTTGTTGGTATGATGCTATAGCATTAACAGGTCTTTTCTGCGGCTTGGTGTCCTCTGCATATTTTGTATTCGAAATTTCAGGCTATTTCGCATGGTCTCATGACGTAACATTTAGCCCGGCGAGCAATGAGCACTCGACCGTATAACCAGCCAACAGCCACCCGCTAGTGCACCTCCCATCTCGGACATGTGACGGCGCTTGGTCATGTCACCAGGTATCGTAATCTAGTATCTTAACCCCGCTCAGCCACAGCGTTTAATGCCGGGATGCATGAGGCGTTTTTACGGCGTGAGGCCGGCGATTTTCACCCGATGGTGAGCGCCGCCACCAATGTGGACCTACCAGATAATTTTCGCACGTCGTCCGACGACGGTTGATGAGGCGGCGGCTGACGCGAGCGAATAGGTGCGCAGAAAGCCCGCTCTTTTCCGATATGACTGCTTGCGCACGTCGCCGTCGACGAGGCCGCCATGGCCGACGAGCACGTGGCGACTTGGGGGGCGGGCATGGAAACGTGACTGTCTTGAAGATAAACGATTCATCAAGCATAGCATGTCTTTTTTTTTATGGGGACATGAATTACTGTCGTATGAAAATGGGCGCGCGCGTTTCCTCAAGGCCGGTGGAAGAAAACCACGCGCGCAAAAAGCCTGTGTTGTCTCGAGCGTGTGGTTCTCGATATCTGGACATGTTCATGCGGAGTAATGTGATGAAAAAAAAATCCGAGGGATCTGGTTGCATGTTACATTCTCGAATTTCCTGTTTACATTATCCCTACGTCATAAGACAGGCCGGTGATCAGCCATGGAACTTAAAAGCTTCACATCCTGAGCCGGCCCTCGCCCTCCTAACCAAGCCAAACTTGCGACAAGCCAAGTGGGAGCTCCGCGTTTTTGCGCCACTGCATGCAATGGACTCTACCGTGGCGCGCGCGCGCACACCCACACACTCAGCCCAACACACACACACACACACATGCAGAAAAAGGCAGTGAACTAGGGCGCCAGAAAGTCACGTGCATGCAGGTACAATTCCTATACAAGCGCATCCCGAAAATGGTTACACGTTTAAATGGTATTATTCAATAATTTGTACGCTGAGCAACCTGTCACCATACTTGTGTATAAATGCAGGAAACACATGTTGTGTGCAAGCAGCCTAGGTAAAATGATCAGCGCCGTTCGTAAGTAGAAGGCAGCATATTTTCATTTTTGCGAAAGCATAGCAGCTCATAAGGAGGAAAATCAGGCGTTGTCCTCCCCAGAGGTTTGGAAAAACCACGTGACCTAATCAGAAAAAGAAAAATTAAGTTTCGTAAATAAAATACTTTCCGAAGTGGGTTCCGCACCCACGAAGGGAACCCGCCGCATTGGCTCAGTGGATAGGGCGCGATGTCAGTGCACGCTAAACATCCCCAGGTGGTCTAAATTATTCCAGAACCCTCCACTACGGCACCTTTTTCTTCTTTTTTTTCACTCCCTTCATTTTCCCTTTACGGCGCGGTTCAGGTGTCAGCCGATATGAAAGACAGATACTGCGCCATTTCCTTTCTCAAAAAACCAATTTTCAATTTTTACTTTCAAGGTTAGTTTCTAAAATTGGTTTTGAGGAAAGGAAATGGCGCAGTAACTGTCTCACATATATCGGTGGACGCTCGAACCACGCCGTGAGAGGACTGACCTCTGGCCCACTTGAAGGTCGAAACCGTAAGCACCGCGAAATCGTTACGAGGTAGCATAGTGAAGCTTTCGCATCAAAAGTGAAGGAAAATAATGTTGCCGGCCGTGGCAATTGCTATCTAATATCTTAACCACCCGAGCTGCAGCCGGCGGAGGAGAAAGGGAAATGATATCGAGGAGAAATATAAAGGGGAGCGATAGCAAGGAAGCACAGGATCGAGTATTCGGGTGTGGCTCAATCCCCGGTCCGCTTTCGAAGGGGGATGCCATTCACATACCTGGCTTAATATCTCATATGGGCCCTTGAGGCTTGGGTGTTACGCATATTTTTGAAAGTATGGCGGAGTGCTTGGCGTAACGCACTCTGGCACAGGTCAGCCCGGTATTGCACTGCCTCCGGGATTGGCCCGTGGCCTACGGGCTATTGCGCGCGCTTTTCTTCTGTCTCTTTACTCCCATCTTTCACCTCCTACTATCAGCACGCAGGCAGCTGGGCGTGGCTCCGCATTGAGCCAGTAAGCAAGCCCGTGCTTTTCCTTTCGTCCTTCTGTCGACAACTCAACTCAACTCGAAAAAAGGAAGCACAGGGGCTCGAGCTGGGTTTGGGTATCGTCGCCTTCATCAACTTCCATTCGGGCGGCGTGAACTGATCAGCTTGGCTGGCCATTGCATTAGAGCAGCACGCCATCGCCGCAGCCGAACACCACGCTGCAAGCTTTCTCCTTCACAGCTCGTCAGTAGACTTAATTGTTGTCCGTAATTTTTTTCCCCGTTGCGAAAAAACTTGACAATTATGGTGAGTCAGGTTATAACTGCAACCTCTTTCGAAAAAATAAAAACACTGACGTGTAAACAAATGCGCAACACAAGGTTCTTACTGATGCTTATACGGCCGCTAGTTCTGTTCTGTCACCAGTCATCAGATTTTCTGTACAGCAAAACACCATTTACCATGAAGACACAGACCGTCCCACGGGGAGAAGTTGGGTGCAGCGCTAAAAAAATTCTATTCCACGCATTATGCTCTGGACTCACTGAGTGATAGCTGGGCCTTGGCACAATTCTGGAACGTTTAGCCATATCTTGTGTGATGTGCATATATACCGCCAGTAGTTTTTGACAAATGGCCCCTCAAAGTCGGACAAAGACGGGGCGTGTACACCGCTTCAACCCCAACCCGACTTCTTTCTTTTCTTGCACCGCAGTAAAGGAACAGACTAGGGGAGCCGCACAGTCAGCCCGTTTCGAACACGCTGGGTGGAAAAAAAAACAGAAACGCGAAGGGTGCCCCCCTCCCGAGGAGCTTGGCTTGAGGGGAGGACACACAAAGCGGACAATGGGCGAAGCTTACTAGCGTCTCTCTCTCAAACCGGGAGGAAGAATGTAAGAGAAGGAGGAGGAGCTCAACTTCATGCGGCCCGTGGTGGCGGCGTTGTGAACTAGGAGCGGATGAACCAGAATCCTGGCCATGAAAAAATAACAAAAAAATATAGAGTAAAAGCCAAGAGGGCATTACAAGCAGAATGAAGATAAAATGCATTAAAAGGTCCAAACCAGGCCGGTAAAAACAAAGACAAATAAAATCGACTTAAAGAGCCAAAAAAAGCATAATACAGGAGAAAAATTCGATGCCAAAAGGGCCAATAAGATCAAAAGGTTGAATTCAGAACCCATCCAAATCATAGAAGCCGCCCACATTTTAAAGCTAGGAGAAGACTGTGTGAGCACACCATCGATAGCTCTAACCGAACGGGAAATAGATTATTTGAACCAGGTTTCCTTGGAACAATTAGGCAGTCTTTTCTTAACCTCGATGTCTTTGTGGGTGGGTTCTGAGTCCTATCCTCGACGTTTTTTGGATGGGTTCTGAATTCAACCTTTTGATCTTATTGGCCCTTTTGGCATCGAATTTTTCTCCTGTTTTATGCTTTTTTTGGCTCTTTAAGTCGATTTTAATTGTCTTTGTTTTTAACGGCCTGGTTTGGACCTTTTAATGCATTTTATCTTCATTCTGCTTGTAATGCCCTCTTGGCTTTTACTCTATATTTTTTGTTATTTTTCATGTTGTTATCGCATTGTCATTTGTCAATCTGTTACTGCCTTTCGGTGCCATCCTCTACCAGTCCTTACCTTTTATACACTCCCAGTTGCACTTTATCACCTCGTGTCTTTTCACCTCAGTTATCTTTCTGTCGCGTGCAAACATAGCAGCTGCTTCCCATGTATTCCCGCCCACTTTTCGTATATATATATATATTGTGTCACTCTGCGACAAAGAACTAGTTGAAGTCAGCGCTGTGTCGTTATATCTGCCTCTGTCCGTGTCTAAAGGGGCGCTGTTTTTTCCAGATATGAGCTACCAACTAGCCCGTTTGACCACCCTTGAGAGTTTCAATGTAGGCGAAACGCAAACACGCCCATGTGCTGTGCGATGTCAATGCACATTAAAGATCCCCAGAAGGTCGAAATTATCCCTGAGCCCTCCACTACGGCACCTCTTTCTTCCTTTCTTCTTTCACACCCTCCTTTATCACTGCCCTTACAGCGAGGTCCGGGTGTCCGCCGAGATGTGAGACAGACACTGCGCCGATTTCCTTTCCCCAAAAACACAATTTTCCAATTTCCGAAAGCAGCACCCGGCCCCACGCATCGCAGGAGGTGAGCGCATCAACAGCATCACCTATCGCGACGAGTGATGTGTGTGACGGATACGGTACAGTGGAAACACTGGAGTACCTGCTCCTTCGTTGTGCGGCGTTCGCCGATGCTCGTGGCGATACTTTTGCGGCCTATAGGGCGCTGGGCATACTACCAGACTCCACCAAGACGCTATTGTGGCTGCAGTGCAGTGCGCGTACCCGTGAGCTGAGCGAATCTTGGTGCGTCTGTGTGCGTTCCTCGTACAGACGGGCTTGACGTCCAGTCTGTTCCCCGCCAGGTAGTTACACGCAGTGGCCGGACGCTCCGCGAGTTCTACCTTGGACGATTAACTGGACGCCCCACTCCAGTTGTAGTGAACGTAGTGCTGTGCGCATGTGTTTTTATTGCTCCATCATGAACTAATCACGCGCACAACCTGGACGCATTTCTTATTGTCTAAGTAGTTTGTGTATCCCTATCCTCTCTTCCTGTCCCCTCACCTCTTTCATTTAGTTTCTTGATTCTGCCTGCTATCCTTCCTTTCAGCTGCCCCAGCTCAGGTGCTTCTGTATCGATGGCAGATGCCGGGGCTAGCACAAATCTTTTACTTCCATTTTTTATTACTATTTCAATAAAACCAGTTACTACTACTACTAATACAATTTTCGAAGCGCAAAGGCTACCTTGTGTTGACCGATGTCAGTGCACGTTTCTCTCTTCCCCCCCCCCCCCCACATTTGGTCGAAATTTTTCGGAGCCCTCTACTAGGGCACCTCGTTTTTACTTCGTTGTGTCTTCATAGACATTGTATTATTTTTGATGACTCTTTTACTTTCTTTTCGTTTCCTGTCCTTACGTTTCGGTGATTTATATTTATGTTAATTACTGTGTATGGTTTTGCTGCCTGCCATGTACTGCCCCTCAAGCCATCAATGTCTTTGGTAGGCCTGAATACATGTACTGTATATTTTTTGATAGCAATAAAGTATTATTATTATTACTTCGCTCCTACCTTCCTCCCTTCCCTTACGACGCGGTCGGGTGTCCACCAATATATGTGAGACAATTACTGCGCCATTTCCTTTCCTCGAAAACCAATTTTCAATATTTTTAAAGACCAGGCAGGTAAAGCTGTCTATATATTGTGGTTTTGAGTAAATGAAATCGCGCAGTAACTTCATCACTTCTCGATGGACACCTCAACCGCACCGTAAGGGAAGAAGCGAAGGCTGGAGTGAAAGATGAGAGAGGAGAATGTGCCGTGTGAAGGGCTCCGAAATAATTTAGACGACCTGGGGATCTTTAAGATGTGATACCTGATTTAATATCTGCTGCTGGTCCTTGGACCCAACATATTAAACTTATTTTTGGAATTTGGCGGTGTGCTTGGATTGAAGCTCTCTGGCACGGGTGGGCCCGGTTATGCACTGCCTCCGGGATCGGCCAGGGGCATATTAGCGCGCGCCTTGTCTTTCTGCCTTTGCTCTCCTATCCATCAATTTTCCCACTTTCTGCACGCGGTAGCGAGCGTGGCTCGGCTTGAGCCAGTAGGCAGGCCCTGCACTTTCCTTTTCATTCTTCCTATCAGCAACAGCAGCAGCGTGCACTGACAGCGCACAGGCGACGTTTGAGTTTAGTTTCCATCGAAACAGGACTGATGTCCACCTGCAAAAACGTGCTACACGTAACGCCTTTGCACATCCTTAATTGCTTCTAATAATTGGCTTCTAAATAGGTATTGTAGCTTTCAGTATAAAATTTGGGAGTTTCAGAAGTTCCGCCTCTCAGGGTGTGACGCGATAGCGTTCATGCGTGCTGTTAGATCAGAGGCTGCTTTAGTGCAGGAAGACATGGACACTGTTTTTACGATACGTGAAGGGCCACAGGAATTAGATATAAATTCCCGCTTTACACGAGCCACGTGAACGTGCCTGCGTTGCCAGCCTGCGTGACCAGAAGAGGAGGTCGTTCGGAAAAGCCACGTTTTGTTATTCTGATAGCAGCAAATAACGCATTAGCGCTTTGCTGAGGTCCTGAAAATTCTAGAGTCATCACCGACCCAAGATTCTCCTGCCTCGTCTCCCGTTTGGGAAATTGGCGCTCAGCACCGCATTTTTGCATGGTGACCTGTAGGGCCGTGCGCACCGAGCTTTTTGTATTTGACATTATCAAATGAGTCATGTTTGGATAGTCACTCGTGAGAATAGGGAATCAAAACAGAACATCTTAGTCTTGCTAGAGTCGCGCGTAAAAGGACGTATGACATTGTCCACTCCGTGAAGCGCTAAGAAAGGCGCTGCCGTAGATGAACACATGGGGAAAGAATACAGGGAAGTGTCGACCACGCTGAAAGATGGGCGTTCATGCTAGAACATTTCCAGTGCCTTGGACATATTTGGGATTCTGGCCTTGGTGTTTATAGAGGGGAGTCCCCCATTATGGCTTCGATGCCGCAGGGTTGGGTACATACGGCAGCAGGGCCGTACGCGTCGACGCGCTCAGTATCGTCGCTTTGGCCACACAGTGGAGAGCTGTGCCATGCATCATGGATATTACTGCCGTTCTGACGCTTCCGGATAGCTGCTCGGACATTTCGCCGCGAATATGTCGGCAGCATAAATGAATATAATCAAATATAAAAAGTTAACGTACTCTAACTACTTCGAACAATGTCGCTAATTATCGAGATTAGTTCTAATTCTGGTGCGCCATAGATAAGCGGGCCAGAGTTTGTAGGAAGGTGCATGGGAATTTTAGAAGGTGCCAGCTTGATGTCTTGCGAATAGTCAGTGGACATTTCATCGCGTGTAATCGCGGTGCTAAGCTATCCGGAAGCGTCAGAACGGCAGTAATATCCATGATGCATGGCACAGCTCTCCACTGTGTGGCCAAAGCGAAGATACTGAGCGCGTCGACGCGTACGGCCCTGCTGCCGTATGTACCCAACCCTGCGGCATCGAAGCCATAATGGGGGACTCCCCTCTATAGACCCCAGGGCCAGAATCCCAAATATGTCCAAGGCACTGGAAATGTTCTAGCATGAACGCCCATCTTTCAGCGTGGTCGACACTTCCCTGTTTTCTTTCCCCATGTGTTCATCTACGGCAGCGCCTTTCTTAGCGCTTCACGGAGTGGACAATGTCATACGTCCTTTTACGCGCGACTCTAGCAAGACTAAGATGTTCTGTACACTGATAAGGTACCGTCGTAGAAATCCCTCTGAATACTTTAGTTCTTTTAATGGGCATCGTGCAGTGCGAACTATAAATAAGACGATGCCCAGCCCTTTGCTTTCAGGGAGGATTCTAAAATGTCTTTCAGCCTGTCATGTAGGTGAATAGCGACAAAGGAAACGCGTATATTGGAAACCTTAAAGGGGCCATGACATAGTCGCTCTTAATATTGCAGCTATGTGCTTCAGTATTTAATACAAGAAAATAGGATTAAATTTCCGAAATTGAGCTGCCCGGGACGAACTGTATTTAAAAAAAAATGCGATCGAAATTGAGACCGGGAGACTCCTCGCAAACCCACATGCAGCGGCCTCCATATTGAAAGCTCTCGTGACGTCCCTAGGGCATGCATGGAGCAACGTCGTCTGCTCTCGTTGCTGCAATGTCCGCAGCGAGGTCTCATTCCCCCCTGTACTTTCGCGGGCGATCGAAGTAGCAGTCGTTCCCCATATATGAATGACTGGTGCCGCAAAAGCGATAATAACAGTAACGCAGTTTTTGTTCGTTATAGGCAGGGCCCGGTCACACTATTGGCCGATGCGACGACGATCGATGGTCGGTGGGCTGGTCGGTATGCAAATCCAGTCGCTGACACACTGGTCTGTCACGCTAGACCAACGACGACGTCAGCACGATCAAAGATCGCGTATCGTAGTAATTTTAAAGAGTCAGCTTAGTGGGAACCAGAAGAGAGTGGTAGGGGACTGGTTGGTATGACATTCTATAAACTTAAGAATCTTAAAACTTATTGGACCTCATGCTAGCCACGGCAACATACGCGACGTGCGTGCACCAGCGAAGATACTTTCATTCGGTGCCTGCGCATAGAACTTATCGGCGAGGCAAGCGATACGGCCAGAAAACGCCGCAAGACGGTGCCGCTCGCCGCCGTCGCCTGGGCTTGTGCGGCCGAGCGTAACTTGCTTCACGCCCGGTGTGGCGACGGCCGGAAGAACTGCGCTTGTGCACCTTATCCGTATCTAAAAAAGCGAATCAAGTGGCTACATATCATATCTTCACACTTTGTTACTAATCAGTGAGGAACTTTTGTCATATTCTTGAATTTCGGTTGACAGTGGACCGCCGGCCCCCTTCGCGACGCGGCCTAGCGAGTACTCGGGATTCGTGTGTGCCATTTCGGCGATTGCGGAGAGCGAATTCGCAAGTTTTAACGCCTGCAAATAGCTGTCTAGCGTAGTTTTGGCTACAGTGCCCTCAAAGCGACGACTGCCTACATTGCGCGACGCGAGTACAATGATGGGGAAGTGCCGATATATGTGACCCAGTCTGCATAGCATGTGCAGAAGGCAGCCGACACCAGCCGTCGGCGTCGTCTGTGGACAACAAATCTCATTGCATTTTTGAATTCAAGGAATTTCCGAACGTATTTTTAGCTAAACCGATCTAAAATTAAATTTTGGTGATATAAGAGAAAGCAGATACATTTAGCGGAAAGCGCCGGTATCCTACGCGAAGCGTTTCCCTACATAGCATCATCGGCGCTTATTGCAGTGTTATCACGGTGTGTAAATGAATAAAAGTGCAATTTGTGAGCAAGAGTACGTAATATTTAAGATAAAGAGAAGCCAGCTTGCGTTTTATGCCGCGCAAACGAGCAGTACTGTTTGCGCACTACCAAGTAAATAACCTCAGCGCGGGGCTGCAGTTGTAATCGTCGCACTCCTGGGACACAATGCGCACGCACAGCAAAATGCTGTACTATTACTTTGAAGCAATCATTTAGACGGCGGCGGCTATTCCTCGGTGCGGGCAGTGAAAGCATTCGAGTCGCATAGGGTTTTACAAGCGGCTTGGTTCCTGCAAAAAAGTTCCATGAGTCGAAGGAAATGTATGTTCGACTTACAAACGCGTACATGCAGCGCGGAATTCGACGCATTCGGTACTTTTCTCTGCTCCTTTCGTGCCTCACGGTTACTGTAGTGCACCTTTTTATACTTTGAGTTTAATTATCGAGTCGATGAATAGCGGACAAGAATTAACTTGGTAGCTAGCTACAAAACGCCGTGGCTTTCACAGCGCACATCGGCGAAGGCATGCACGGCACGTGCCGCTTTTCACATCCGGGAACACTTGACTGCTCAAAAGAGACCACACTCATAACATACGAACATCATGCTACTAAGCGTAAATAATCAAGCAGGGGTCCATCGATTTCTGTTTCCTCAACAATCAGAAAGTGGGCGCCACGAGCAAGTCCGCTTTCCCAAGGATCACTCGGCTCGCGTACTAAGTGTAAGGCTTCCCAAAAGAAAACACGGAAAATGTAATTTATTTCGCTAAGCTAAAAGAAAAGACTTTTCGAGCGACCGCAGTCCACGTTGTGCATGCAAGCACCTCAAGAGCTCGCCGCAGGCGACGCGTGGCGTGTATGCGCTCGTGACGTTAGCGATCAGAGGTTGTCAGACCAGTATGCAGTTCGCAAAACAAACGAAAAAAAATTAGTTTTAAAAATATTTACTGCACAGAATCAACTGAAAATTGGGGGAAATGTAATTTAACCTGTTGGGTATTAAAGGCGATAAACAGGGTATGCGTGAAAATAGGCTGTCATGGCCCCTTTAAATGCGTGCTTCTACGGCTCGCAAAGCCTGCCGGCAGTGTATACCAGTACTAAGCAGATGTAACTGCTTTTTTGAAGCGCTGACCTTCTGAAGTAGAAATAAGAGCTCTAACACTCACCGGTGTTGCTAACCTAATAAAAGCGGTATATAAATATAGCGGTAAAAGCGTCAGCCGAAGTCATTTTATTCCGCATTAGAATTTATTGCCTTCATTTAGCGACAAGGCGACAGGGCTTCTGGAACGTCCGTGTGTGTATGTGGGTTAGCGCTGTATTCATCTTTTGTATTAAGTGCTGGTTCGTGCGCATTCTTAGACGCCAAAACATTTTGAAATGCCTGAAGCCGACCAACTGCGTTCAAGAAAGCGTACCTTGAATGAAATACGCAGGTATATTTGAGAAACGTGACCGAATGAAAGAACACCTGAAAAAGAAAGCGTTTCAAGAAGGTGACATTTTTGTTTTTTGAAACTGAAACGGCTACCAAAAGTGACACTGATTTTATGTTGGAACCTAAAATTGTGTCCGTGGGAGTGAATGTTGGTGGTGGTGGAGGTGGTTGGACGGTACGGCTTGGTGTCTCCAAAATGCACGTGACTCTAAACACAGCATATCCACTGCTTGCTTGAAAAGCTTGGTGCTGGCTTCTCCTTCACCTGTTACTCTTTTCTTTCCTTCTCATTCTTTTCTTCTTTCTCCTTTTCTCCTTTTTTTTGGGTGCAGTGCGCTCTTCATACTAGCTTGAATGTTTCATCACATCATGTGACATACGGAAACATTTCCGGAATGATAGTAAGTACATAGACAAATGTCGGCAGGCAACACGCAGAATCCTGGAAAGCTGCGGTTATGCAATCACTGGAAAGTAAGTGACTGCTTAGCTCGACCTGTGGTTGTGTGTGTGAATGACGCAGACATAAGGCAACTGCACTGGTCGGCATAGCACCAAGTGTGCATCAATGAACTGTGCATCAAATGTCATTTACTGGCCAGCAGCAGTCGTACTGCAGAAAATGAAATGAAATGAATTCCAAACATGTTGTCCTAGCTAGAGTAATGCATTACGTTTATTACACACCCAGTTTAGGTCTCTTTAGAGTGCGTAAAATTGGCTTATGCGACCACAGTTGCGTCTGCATTGGTCTGCGACGCGAGCACACTGTGGTCGCTCTCCGATTTTAGTAGTGCACTTGTTCTGAATTAATACGTCGCAAAATCACTCTTCAGAATAGTGAAAAAAAAGAAAACACGAATGGTTATTAGAGCGCGATTTGCCTAACCAAAACCCGAACGAAGAGCATGCTGTTCACACCGTCCCACACTTTTCTTTTTTCTTTGTTTCTCGCTTTCTTGGCTGGCCTGCACAGGGCAACCCAATTACCGAGCTCCCCTCCCGGCGCCAAACTACCAAGGCTACCAGCCCGGATATGCGGCTCCGCCGGCGCCTTCCCTCTATCCCAGTCACTACCACCACCAACAACAGCTCGCCAACACACCAACTCCACCACCTCAACCTCCCTACCCTTTCTACACCCCCCTGGCCCCGGCCGGCCGGTGCTCTGGACCATTGCCGGAGCCCGGGTGTCCTGTGCTACCACCACCACCAACACGTCCTCAGCCTCGCTCCATACCGGTCCCTTTACCCCCTCGGGCCGCGGCCTTGTCGGCTGACGACATCATTGCCGGTATGAATAAAGATGGAGAGAAATAATACAAAGAAAGATACAGCGACATCATCCTAAAAAGCCACTAGATATCGCCACACTGCATTACGTATACAGTGATTCTATGCATTATCCATGCGGTCTTATAATGTTCCGTCAGAGATCGTTTGCCCTTTTCTAACGACGCTGTGCAACCGGCGAGCTGTTGGAGAAAGTGTTCAACTGCTCGAGAGTACGAACAGCACCGTTAACCGAGGACCTTCTTTAGAGGTGAGTCGCACAATTTTAAAAATGTTTGAACTGTTAAAAGGCGAAACCTAGCTGATAACGAAGGCATTCGCGCCTCAAGGTGCAGAACAGCATTGGCGACATATTTTGGAAGCCCCAGACAAAGGCGCAACGCCTCACGCTCCAAAAGCACAAGAGGGCGAAGTTTATAGGCAGGAGCTCCTGAGAATAAAACACACCCGAACTCCAAAATTGGGCGGACGTACATTTTATAAATCATCAGAAGCGTATGCCTTCTCATGCCTGACCTAGCACTACAAAGCCTGCGCAGGATGCCAATGGCCCGAACTCCTTTTGCAGAAACTTGCTCAATGTGTGGCCGCCAAGAGAGAGTAGAGTCGTATATTACACCGAGATACTTCACCGCCTGAACTTGAGGTATTATGTTATTTCTATAGACCAGGCAGATATTTACAGGAACAGAAACTGGAAATACTAACAATGCGCATTTCTTCACATTAAAGGACAGATGAATTCTTCGTAGCCAGTTGTCAAGAACATTGAGGTAATTTTGCAGGGTTCGATAAAGAGTGTGAATGTCACCTGCTGATGCAAAAAATGCAATATCGTCGGCGTACACATAAGTTTTACATTTTGAATGCATGGAATTGAGCTTAGAAAAATGTTAAAAAGAACAGGTGAGAGAACTGATCCTTGAGGAACACCTCTTGTCTGTGGAAATCTCCTTGAGGAAACACCATTTTGGCAGCAGTAAACTTCTCTATTTTCCAAAAAAACAGAAACCCAGTCTACAAAATAGCTTGGGAAGTTGAGTTCCTGTAAACTTAGTAATAGAGTCGAGTGCTCCTTGCTGTCGTATGCTTTACTGACATCCAAGGTGACAAGCGCAGCAAACTTTTTTCTATTGCGAGCTAATTTAATACGACCCTCAAGGTCAGTATAAGCACACCAAATTGAACAACCAGGCCTGAAACCAATTTGACATGGATTCAATACAGCATTTTCTGAAATGAATGACATGACACGGCTGAGAAGGACCCTTTCCACCAATTTCACTAGGTTCGATGTTAACGAAATAGGGCGTATATTGTCTAAAGTTAAGCCCTCCCCTTGCTTTTTAAGCAATGGAACTATTTCAGCAAGACGCCCCTCATGCGGTATCCAGGGACCTTTAATAGAATGGTTAATTAGAGCCAACAGGTCTGCAGGAGATTCATTGAACAAAATTTTGATCATAGATGAAGTGACCTTATCGGGGCCAGGAGCCGCTGGGGATAAGCGTAGAACAATTTGCGACAGCTCAGGCATAGAGACCTCAGTGAAATCACTTGAGGTGCATGTGAATATAGTAGGAGAAGGTAAAGCAGATTTAAAGCGAAGCTCTAGGCCACACGCAATATCCTCTAAGGCCTTTGCGATGTCAGCAGGGGACTGAACGAGGGATTCAATGTTGGCAGCCGAGGGAATCACCTTGTTGCGCCTCATGAAATTAAACAAAGCTCGTTTACTTCTGGATTGGGAAAGGAAATCATAATGATTTGTATTATACTCCTCCTTTGCACGGGCGACAGTGCGCCTAAATGTTGCTGCAACATACTTATAATCCAGCCAATTTTTTGGGCATTGATTGATGAGAAGTTTCTTCCAAGCTGCTTTCCGTCGTCTATATGCACGCTTGCACTCAGCATTCCACCAATTGTTCGCGATTGCACCTTTTGTTCTCTTAACCAAAAATTCAGACTTTTGCCTTCCATGGTCCAGTACTGAACATAGATGTGCAGCCTTGCTTTCGGCACTTCTCTGAGCGCGAGTGTCTGAAGTGATTTGGAGGGCTGATTTTAGCGTGTCTTTAAAGCAATTGTAATTAATTAACGTGCGCTGATGTCGCTCAGGAAGAGTTAATTTACACGCAAACTTGAAACTAATCGGTAGATGATCACTGTTTGTTGCACAGTCAACAGGCGCCCAAGACATAACAGAGACTCCTGGGGAGAAAAGTTAAATCCAAGGCAGAGCGGCATTGACTCGAACAAACGTAGGCAATCCGGAATTGTTGCAGATCAAGTTGTTGCCAGAAGCCCATTCAAATAGTCTAGAACCAAAGCTGTCTGTTTTAAACCCCCAAGTCACATGGTGCGAATTGAAGTCGCCAAGTAATAGAACCTGAGATTGGTTACTAGACATGAGTGAGTCAAGCGGCCGAGTGCCACGCACACCAGACGGGAAATATGCATTAGCTACCGTAAAGGGCTGTTGACCTGGGACACTGAGGTCAACCGCAAGGATTTCACATTCATTGTCCGCATATTGAAAAGAAATGCATGCCCTGCGGCAAAACTTTGCAGATATGACCACTAACAACCCTCCCCCTCGTGATGACCGGTCAAGCCGGAACGGATGGTAATTCTTGGGATGAGAATTGAAATTTGACGTTAGCCATGTTTCCTGTAAAGCAACTAAATCTGGTAGAAGCTGATTGCATAGGCAATTTAAATCTATTGAAGCTGAGAATATAGATCGACAATTCCACTGGAGTACACTTAAGAACCCTATCTTGGCGGAAGTGCCGCAGCCGCGACTGCCTTTTCTAGAATCCTGGTCTTAGCGTTTTGACTTGCGTTACTTTTCTTTGTCTTTGACTGGGGGCAAGATGGACGTGCAATATTCAGAGGAGACCCACTTCGTTTCTGGGCGCGGAGATCAGACTACATATCCATACAATCCATAGAGGATGCGTCCATAACGCTATTCGAAGGAGAGGCCTGAGAGGTCTTTTGTTGCTCACATTGTTTTTGGCCCTATGGAGCGGAATCGATTACTACAGAAGGAAGGGTAGCTTCCGAAGCCAAAGAAGACAAGAGCGGAGCGGTGGACGCCTGCAGAAGATTGGTCATCTGAGCAGCTATGACCTGCGAAATGCACGTGGACACGGTCTCCATAATGCAATCCATTGCATTTGTAACAGCTTTCTCAACTGCCGCTGTAATAGCCTGGGACCAACTAGAATCCATTATGGGTGGGCATTTGGCGGCCACACTAGAGTAGGCTGAGGCTCTCTCCTTGACTGCGGCAAAAGCCTCTCTCCGCGTGCATCTGCGCTTGTCTATAAGCTCGAGCACCTGAACTTCTTGTGCTCGTGCAGGACAGTCAGGCGAATCAGCAGGGTGAACACCGCTACACAAACAACATTTCTCTTGCTGTTCAAGACATTCCTCTCTGCAATGACGTTCCCCACAGGCACAGCAGCGTAAGGCCGATTTGCAGGCCTTGCCGCTGTGGCCAAATCGCCAGCAGTTTTGACACTGAAGGGGCCGAGAGTTAAAGGCCACTACTCGAAAAACCAATGGCCACACCTTAATCTCTGACGGGCAAAATATTCCTGCAAATGTGGCAATGACGGACTCCGTAGGAATTTTTACTCCGTCAACCATCCTGCTGCATCGATGGACAGCAATAACTCCCGCAGGCGAGAGGTTCTCAAGCGTTTCCGCAGGGCTCAATCGAGAGTCGACCCCTCGGACCAAGCCCCTGGAACATGCTAGATGAGGCGGAATGAATGCGCTCACCGGGTGGCTGGCGAAGGTCGTACACTTTAGATCTTCGATACAGTCTTTATCCGGCGACCGGCACAAAATACCACCCCTGCCGAACTGCCGGACATCGGTAATGTGCATAAAGTGCTTCGATGTGGACTGAAGGGCCGCCTGCACTGCCTCCGGGTTGTTGAGTCGGATAGCGCCTCCATCGGAAGGCACTAATGTGACTGGAATGCTTGAAACACCGCTGCGGAAAAAGAGATCATTTGGGAGCTGGTCCTTAGGAAGAGATGCCGACCAAGGGGAAACCCCTGGCCAGGAGAAGAAGTAGACATTAAGCTCTCGTCCCGCACCCAATCACCCCAGAACAGGAGCAAAGAGGCACAGACAAAAAAAAGGAGAAATTTAGCAAGCTAACGCAACACCGCCAGGTACTGAGCCATTGCCCCGCATCCTGGGTAGCTGAGCCACGTCAACAGAACAGCGGTGATGGCGTCGCCGACCAGCGATTCCCACTACTTGTGCACTACTTGCGACGCCTACGGGGTGCGCGGCAGTGCAAATCTTCTTCTTTCTTCATATCTTCATAACAGGTGCCAATATGTATATCACAATATTCATAATTCTAACATAAAAAGAATCCTTTCCGGCGTACCGCAAGGAAGTATCCTGGGGCCTTTGTTTGTTGTTCATATTAATGATATTTTTTTCCCAGCATGACGCCATATCATGGGTCGGCTGCGCGGATGATACTGCTATGTTTTTCAGAGGGGAAAATATTGGTTATTTAATTTACTCTGCAAACCATGCACTGTCATTTGTTAGCGACCGGTCGCAAAGAAATCATTTACGGTTGAACGCTAAAAAGACACAGGCTATTCTTTTCCGCACTATGAACACAAATGTTAACCCCGAAGGTAAGATACTTTTAGACGGTGTGGAAGTAAGTATTGTTAACGAAATTAAGACCCTTGGCGTAACATTTTCTGAGGCCCTTACGTGGAATAAGCATGTTGAAGCACTCTGCAATAAACTTAACAAGGTTTGCGGGATACTAAACAGGCACCGCCACTTCCTACCGACCGCAGTTAAACGCGTAATTTATCACGCACTATTTCTGTCTACACTAAACTACTGCCATCTAATCTGGTCAACTACATCTAAGGAAAACATAGGGAAACTTAAAATCTGTCAGAAACGTGCCTTGCGTGCGATTGCTAATATTCCATGTCGTGGGCATACATCTGATTACTTTCCTCACTTTAAACTTCTTCCCATAGAATCCATCTATCTTTTTCGTCTCACGTCTACATATCGCTCGTCCGTTTTGGCGTGTAATCGCAGCTTCCTGGACTTAATAAATCTTCGACCCCACATTTCCTTCTTCAATACTCGTCGAAATGACTCATGGGTTGTGCCTTTCTGTCGTACAGATTATGGTCGCCAGTCCATTTCTTATCACGCAGCTGTTCTTTTAAATAACCTTGCGGCCATCGATGTCTGCCCGGAAAAGATGCTCAAACGAGCAGTTTATGCACATTTTCTTACAGCTAACGCCTGATAATTTTTGTATGCTTGTGTTTGTACTTTTTGGTGTTCTTGATGTTTGTTACTTGTTGCTTATTTTATTGTATCCTGTGTTTTTGACTGCCATGAAGTGTTCTGTACTGCTGCAGATTCTTTTTCTGAATGGTGTTGAAAGGTTATTTTATAGGCATTATGTTTAAGCTGAAGTGCATTTAACGAAATCTGTTTCTAACTACCTTTTTGAAGCTAAATGTGTTTTTTTTAAACTGCTGCCGAATTGTACATGAGGGGGCCGGGCTTCGTCAAGCCCCAATCATGCGGCTTTTACCAGCCACCGCCTCTTTCTCTTTCAGAGAGAAAATAGATTTGATTTGATCGATTCCGTTATATTCGGCACTGTTTACAAATACGTGCGGCAATTATCTGAAATATTCCGACTCACTGTTAACTAGAATGCAGCCGTTAGTTTCGGCC
>JARKHS020027018.1:27500-43012 GCA_030143305.2 Amblyomma americanum
GTTTTTTTAATGTTCAATTCCATTTGCCATTTGTGGCACCATATTACCACTTCATGAAGGGCGCTGTTTAAATCATCGTGGTCATTTACAGTGTTAATTTCGTTGTAAAGTATGCAGTGATCGGCAAAAAGTTTAATTTTAACTTGTATGTTAGAGGGCAGATCATTAATGAAGATAAGAAATAAAAGTGGAGCAAGGACGCACCCTTGGGGTACACCCGACGTAACGAGCGCAGTAGAAGAAATTTCATTGTTAACTACAACATACTGAGATCGGTTAGTTAAGTAGTCCTCGATCCAGTTGATAATAGGGCCGTTACCTAAAGTTGATCTAAGTTTGCTAATTAGTTTTTTATGGCTTACTCTGTCAAACGCCTTAGTGAAATCAAGTGCAATCAAGTCAACTTGCTTTTGGTTATCAATGCTCTGGAACAAATCATGTGTTAGTTCGAGTAATTGGGTGATAGTTGAAAGTCCCCTTCGAAATCCATGTTGAACAGGCGATAAAATGTTTTCTTGCTTAACATAACTGGTGATATGCTTTAGTATGATGTGTTCCAATAATTTTCCTACCGTGCACGTTAGTGATATTGGTCTATAATTTGAAACGTCATCTTTGCTTCCTGTTTTGTGTATAGGAATAACTTTCGCTATTTTCCATTCATTAGCTAGACTACAGGTTGATAAAAATTTATTGAACAATAAATGTAAATATTTCGCGTTGACTTCAGCATATCTTTGCAAAAAAGTGTTTGGAATATTATCAGGACCATTTGCTTTTTTTGTGTCTATTGATAATAGTAGGTTGAGCACGCCTGTCTCAGTTATTGTTGGCATGTCTAGCGGTGTTTGAATGCGCTGAATACTCTCCGGTGTGCAGCCATCGTCAACTGTGAACACAGATTGGAAGTATGTATTTAAGGAATTTGCAAAATTTTGATTTTGTCCTTGCCAATTGAAGGTGTCTTCTTGCGTTTTGGGGCTGAGGTATTTCCAAAATTTTCCAGGGGAGTGTTTTAAAAAATTAGGAAGCGTAACTGAGAAGTAGTTTGTTTTCGCTGCCATAATTTTTGCTTTCATTTCACGGATGGCGTTCGCGAGCTTATGTTTTACCTGAGAGTCATTTTTTGATTTTAGTGATTTCCTTAGTCGTTTTACTTTGCGTTTCCCATGAATGATATCGCGTGATATGGCTTAAAGATAATTGATTAGAAAAGCAGAAGAAAACATGTATATATATATACTTTTGGTAGAGGTTGCATTTCTAGCAATGCAAATAGTTTTATAAAGAGGCATGGCCAAAATACAGAGTGGGCATGGCAAGATGTACCGTGACATAACATCTATAGTGCTATTTTTTATTAATTGAAAGTATTTTGTGTCCACAAAAGTAAGCCCTTTAGTAGCATTTCTTGATTTTCGCTATTTTAGCTAAAAATGCAAATTTCAAAAATTGTGCCTTGATTAGTCCAGACAACTTTCAGCTCCTATTGGATTCGGAAAATTCTGGTTCAAATTTATATGCTCGTGAGCATTTTGACCTTAGTATTTGTCGTTAGATGGTAATTTTATGTGCATAAAAAAGTATTATGCGCGTGGTAACCATATCGTTTTCGATTGCTTTTGTTCAGCTCTTTTTGCTTCGCTCGCATCAAGTAAATGATGGAGCATGAGTCCTTTTTGTTTTGTTTTTTATTGTAGTTTTGCAGTTTTGAACCTCAGCAATAAAATTTTGCGTTTCAACCAAGAAACAAATAAAACATTCGATTTTAAATTCACCCTTAAAATCACATTATCTAAAACAATTACTGGCGATTTTACAACTTGACACGGTTTGATACTCAGGCAATGCGGGTCACTAGATATACATAAGTCATTTGAACGCTTTCCTGAATTTGATTACGAAATTTGTAAGAGTTACAGTCAACATAATAACAATTTCTGCTTGTCCTAACTGAACACTGTGCTGCACTTCCAGAACGCGTTACTAAAGCATTTCAGATCCAAACTCTATCAAGCATGTTACACACTTCCTTGACTCCCAAAACATCACCTTCGAGTGGACGGCACCTTTTGGACGCGTTGATTACTACATAATAGTCTACAACCCTCTCAACGATCAGAAGCAGAAATCACAGCAGGTAAGACACGCTCGCTAAGTATTGGGGCTTAGACTCCAGCTCTTAAGTTTGCTGAATTTTCGATGATGAATCAGAGTGCAAGCTTTCCAAACGGCAGCAACTTAATTATACGCAGCGTAACACGCAGAAGAAGCTAGTTCATGCAGCACATGTCCCAAGCAACACATTTAATAGACCTAATATTGAATATACAGTCTGTGCCAGCTAACTTAAGCCAGGGTTTTAAAATATGCAGCGGAACTCTAAGACGACGCAACCAAGTGCATGTTGCTGGCTATTGTATGTAGCAACTCACACTATTTTTTATATTTTGCTTAACTGCATAATTAGTCGAGATTAATTAACCAACTTCGCAAGGAACGAAGGTGGGAGAAAAGGTCCAATGAGAAAGTTGTAGAACGCTCTTCGAAAGGTCGCATAGAACGGTTTTTAACTTTCCATCCAATAAATATTGTGTTTTTTTTCGCTCACTGCAGGTGCCCACGAAATACGAAAAAAAAAGCACCTGACATGCCCGCTTGCGTGCCGCGATTGCAGTGCTCTCAAACGGTCCATGTAGGAACGAACGGAACATCTAGCCCGGTATGCTGGCGCTTAAAAGGTGACAGGGCAGCGACACAGCAGCTGGTTGTGCGACATAGGCCAGCAGTATGCTTCCCTTGTGGCGCTTGATAGCGACAAGCAGACAGCCCTTATGGCTTGTGCTCGCGTAAATCGCACAGCCAGCAGCTGCGTCGCAGCCCTGTCACCTTTTTAAGCGGCAGCACATCGGGCTAAATCATCTGTTCGTTCCTGCGCAGAGCGCTTGAGAGCACTGTAGTCCCGGCGTGCAAGCGGACATGTCACGTGGTATTTTCTGTATTTCACGGGCATCTGCAGAAAGCAAAAAAAAGCCGATACATAATAGACGGAGAGTTAGAAACTGTTCAGCTGGACGTTTCGGGGATCGTTCTCCAACTATATCATTGAACTTTATTGCCTACCTTCGTTGCTTGCGAAGTTGGTTAATTAATCTCGACTAATTATGCAAATCCGCCTTTTTCACGACGCGACTGAGCATGCGCCCATCCCCTGGCGGCGGTGTCGCGAAATATATTGGAAGGGTCGCGCGCTCCATTCGAGACCGGCCGTGGAAGAGTAAGCAAACCGGCTTCATAAGCGGGGTGCGTTGCTGCAGCCGTCGGGCGTTCAGCGCGACTCATTTGGCGATCCAGACGACATGTGTTACATACGGCTGCAATGCCCAATATGTAAAGGGAAGCAAACTCTGATTTTTTCGCTTTCCTAACGCTTCCCGGGACCGCCTTCGACGCAAAGCGTGGATAAAAGCAGTTCGCCGGCTCGACGATCGTGGCCGCCCTTGGGCCCCGCGAAGCACGTCAAGACTGTGCGAGAATCACTTTGTGACAGGTACGGACGAGGTACTGCGTTTAAATGCATGTGCAGTCTATCACGAAAGGAGGCAGGAAGGCCTCGAATGTCACCGCGGCATTTAGACTTCGTTCCGACGCTTTTTGCTTTCTCAAGCAAGAAGGCCGAATGGGCAAGTGCTGTGAGCCGCTTTCAACGCGCGATGGAGCGGACAATGAGAAAGAAGCTACGAGAGCATTCACGCATGGTGCTAAAATTTTGTCATAATTTCCTATGGAAATTTCCTTGTTTATGCCACTACACCCTGGCCAATCCCCCGTTGTGGGTATGTGCCATGTATTAAGAGGCAGAAGGTGAAGAAGGTGCGTGTGTTTGCATCATATCCATGATGAAGAGCGCTGCGTGGTATCGCCGTAATGACTCAATGTGCGCCCCTCGCGCTCGTCTTTATGGACGCACATGCTTGTTTAACCTATGCAGCGGTGTGCTGTGAGAAAATAAAGTGAAATTCTAGCTGAGCTGCCATGTTGCGAGTACGCTTGTGCTCTTATAGTTCGTGTAGCTATTCGGCAGCGCTTGAGCACAACGATTGCTTGTGAGAACTGTTGTCCCCAGTCGTTTTCTGTGCTACGGCGTGCACGATGTAGTATCCACCTTTTAATGGATGGCAGGCATATACAGCGGAAAACGCCAACCTCACTGATCGGGGATATTTCATTGAACATTATGTTCCGAATGTAGCCTTCATCTCTGAAGCGGCGGCCCTTGCTAGCTGGCGTTCGCATCGCATGCCGGATGATCGGAGATACTGAAGCATTTGCTCTTCGGTGCAGCACGGCAGCCTGCCTCGGACTTCGCACCCAGCCATCGGTCAATCCCAGAAATCCTCCAGGTACCAACTGCTGCCCAGGACACGCCATCGTTGACAGATTGCAACAAAACGTGCTCCGCAGCGGCACTGAGTCCGGCCGGGTTGGGCGCACAGTACCCTTCCAGTGAGCTTCCAGCGTTGTACGCGAGGTGGCAGCACAGGAATATGAAAAAGGCGGATTGCACAGTGCAAAACATAGCATGAGTTACTTCATCTAACAGCCAGCAACATGCACTTGGTTGCGTCGTCTTAGAGTAAAGCGGCATATTTTTAAACCTTGGTTAAAGTTAGCTGGGACATCCCGTGTATAGGCAAGGGCTGGTCCGACAAAGGACCATTGTGAAACCAGCCATTTCCAATACTGGTTCAATTACTTGTGCTGCTTGGGGTAATACTCGCTAGTTTTACGGTGCCATGTGTCATCGCATGCGTGGCGAATTGGGTTACGTGGAAGTCTCACGCCTTGCGCGGCAGGGATTCGTTTGGCGCGATAAGGCAAGAAATGCGTAAATAATTTTATTGGTTAAGCCGCTGTTTCCCTCGGAGCGGAAGCTGCCAAACCGGAAGGCCTTGATAACTCTTCAGGTTATCAACCGCCACTATTCAAAGAAAAGTTATTGCATGATTTGTACCTAATTTCTTCGTCCACTTTTCGGGAGTTGAGTGTCATCTTCTCTACATGTCATTGATCTTTCATTGTCATTATGTCATTGCTGTCATTGCAGGTTCCGGCCAACGCAACACGCCCGGGAGACACTGTTAATGCCGTCATCTAAAACCTGAAACCTGGCGAACTGTATTCCTTCCGGCTTTACGCTGTCAGCCACGATGTCCGAAGTGAAGGCTTTGGCGTCCAGACGAGAACTAGTAAGAACTTCATTTTTTTCACCCGCACTCTGTTTCAGCAAAGCCGTATTTCTAACTCGCCACAGAATTTCTCAATGCCTCTTTCGACCTGTCACTGTGCTCGCAATCTTTTTGTATCTTTTCTTTGCAAGCGGCGAGGTAACGCTCTGTTTAGTTAAAAAAGTGATTAAAGGAACCGCATGTATTTGCGGAGTCATTTTGTGGTGCCAGCGGGTAAGAGCATGCTAAATGAAGAGTTGTGCACGTTAAGCTTTCATGGCATAGCTGCGACTTTTCACTAAAGTCAGGGACCTCCACGGTTCGTTTTCTTTGCGGACCGTTTCAGAATGCAGCAACAGGTAGATAACTACTGCAGCTTTATTGTCTCATACTGTTCTTGTATTCATACCTTGGAATAACTTTTAATCACTTTTATTCTTGCAGTTGTGAAATAATAACTGCATTATAAAACAATGCAAATGGAATGAGTATTACTATTGTAGTAAATCACCAACAATTCTTCAATAGCTCTCACCATGTCTGGCAGATGAGCTGCCTTCTGTTTCCTTTTTTTCTGTTCCCATTTCCAAGGGCTGTCAAATTGCCATTTCGAAGTTGTAACTTGGAACGCACTCACATATTATCGAGCTTGCAAATTCTTTTTCTTCGTATTCCTATGCAAGCAGTAACTTCGTAAACCATGTGTGCCATGCTTACAGTTCTAGACAGATTTATTAAATGAAGTACATAACTTTATTATTAAGGCAATTTGTTTACCTTCATGACAGTTGTTTTTTCGGACAAGCAAGAGCTCGCGAAAAATTTCATTTTTTGTGTGTGCGTGCGTGTTTGTTTGCCCATAAACTCTAGTGGCGAATTTACATTCCGCTACAGGGATGTGCTTAAACAACAGCGGGATTGTTACAACATATAAAAAGTTACTTTTTTCCTCTTCCAGTACCTGTCATCGATTCTGTCATTAACATAGTCGCGGACGAACGTGAGACTCGGACGCTGGGCATCAAGTTTACGCCAACACCTCAGCGGCACGTGGTTTTTGACCGTTACCGGTTCCAGCTTAGCGATACTGGTATACCGGCCCAAGAGAAGCTCTCCAACGACACCAAAAGGCTGGTGCTTTTTGACAATCTGGTACGTGGAAGATTCTACAACTTCAGCATTTGGACAATCAGTGGTGGCGTCTATAGCGTGCCGATCTACCGACACACCAGGCTGTGTGAGTTTTCTTATTCAATAGTTTATTCTTTTTTTGTTGATGTTATCTCTGATTGTCGATGTAATCCAATTTATCCTTTCTGGTTGCTGGCAGTGCACTATATTGAGCAGCTAAGTGTTTTTTGTGTGGAGGATTAGGAAACGTTACGCACTTCTGGGTCAACGCCAACGCTAACTTGAGGTCATGACGAAAAGTGCAGGTTAGAGGATATCATCAGCTCTTGGGCAAATTTGTGCATCCTAGTAGTAACTAAACCACTGTCTTATGTAAGACCGCTCATCCCGGATTACACATAAAAAGCTTAAGGAAACAGTCCACCGTCGAATATAATTTAGGAACATTGGCATATTCCAGATCTCTCCCTGTGGTAACAATAATGAGAGCAGAACACGCTTTTTTGACGAAAATCAATATTTCAAATTAGGAAAGAGCGTCTAGACAGAACCAGCGATTGTGGCGCCGTGCTGTGTCCAAATATTGTCGCTCTGCCTGGCTGGCAGTCGGCCTACAGTGGATACACAACATTTTATGCATACGATTTAGTGCACTCCTTAGCTAGCAACTTTGAAAGTCCGGGCTATTTTCATTAGAAGAAAATTTAGAGGAACTAAATACTTCACATAGCACGCGATTGCATTACTCGTGACTGTCACTGGGAACACACGTCCAGGCTTACGACCTGATTTTATACATCATCGTCAGCCTGACTACGCCCACTGCAGGGCAAAGGCCCTCCCATAGCTCTCCAGTTAACCCTGTCCTGTGCCAGCTGCGGCCACCGTCTCCCCGCAAACTTCTTAATCTCATGCGCCCGCCTAACTTTCTGCCGCCTCTTGCTACGCTTGCCTTCTCTTGGAATCCCCTCTGTTACCCTTAAGGACAAGCGTTTATCTTGCCTTCGCAGTCCATGCCTTGCCCAATCACATTCCTTCCTCTCAATTTCACTAGGATGTCATTAACCCTCGCTTGTTCCCTCGCCCGCTTTGTCCGTTTCTGGTCTCTTAACGTTACACCTATCATTTTTCTTCCCATAGCTCGCTGCGTACTCCTGAATTTAAACTCAACCCTTTTCGTTGGCCTCCATGTTTCTGCCCCCCCCCCCCCCCCCACACACACACACACACTTCCAGCATGTGAATATCTTATCTTTCACCACTGCGATCAGAAGTAGAGGTCCAAGCTTACGATTCGACAGACCTCTCAGTCGACATTTATAAACCGTGTAACTCTATCTTCATTCCTCACTCACCTTCTGCGTGGTATCATTAACTCTTTTTTTTCACTTCCGGCAGCAGTACCGGACCCGGTGAAGGAGATCAAGGCGCTGACGGTGACGGACACCGCCATCTCTCTCGTCTGGGAGAGCGCCACGGGAGACCGTGACGGCTACGAGGTGCAGTACCTCGACCACCGGGGCGTGCTCGTGCAGAACTTCACGTTGGCCGACCCCACCACAACTACACGTTCGTGGTGGCCGTCATGAGCGGCTACGACACGTCCACTGTTCGCCTCAGCCTGCCCGTGTCGCGCGCATTCCAGACCCTCGAGTCCGGTTAGTCGCGCTGGCGTGAATTTACACCAGAGGTGCAGCCAGCTGCTTGACGCGCATGCGCAATGAAAGTTGCCTACACCCACTCGTTGGCCACTGCACGCGTGCGCAGAAAGTACTCTGTTGGTTGGGCACACGTCTACTTTTCAAACATCTCCGCTCTGCAGAAACTCCCTTATGAAGAAAGAACAGATACCGACAGCCCTTTGCTTTTCCAGTAAACGACTAAATATGCAACGAAGGTCACGCGAAGATTTATTCCTAAGGCGTCAGTCTACTGGCTGCAGTGCCAATAATTTATTTATATTTATTTAGATTTATTTATAAAGAATACCTCTAAAGGCCCTCGAGAGGGTATTACATAGGGGGGGGGGGGGGGCACAGGCAAATGTACAGAATAAAACAAAACCACAAATATAAAACAACAAACGCAAAAATAAGACACTTCGCATGACATAAGTAAGCAAAAGAATCAAAAGAATGGCAGCGGGGCAAAGAACGAAGATTACTGCAGTATTAACATTATACAAACAGAACACCAATTATTGGCATATATGGGGCACTTCTCAGGGCAATGCTATTAAGGGCCCGACTTGCATTGTTCACGATTGCACGGTACTGCTCTGTTAGTTAGTACATGGTCACATCAGCCCTGTTCATATAGCACTATGCTTCTCTCATCTGACACTTCTCGGATGAGACATTCTTTTAAGCCACCTTTATATGCAGGCAGCTGATTTACGGGGTATAAGACGTCATTTAGGTTTTAGCACATGGAATGATATACGCTGACGGTATACAACCGTGTTTGAGACAGTACATTAAATAATAGTAGCTTCACTTCTTGGTGAATATGCAATTCAAAACACTATGACAAATTTAAAAGGGCGGAAACAGTGAAAGAAGGGGGGAAATTTAGAATTCGTTCTCACTGCCGTGCTGCCTTGTTGCGAAATTTCACTAAAAATACGGCGGATAACGTACCCTGAAGGCTTCAGTAAAACTTGTACAGGTAGAAAAAACGTCCCAGCTGCCCTTTAAATCAATTCATTGATGTGATGCTTATGAATGATAGCGACTTGAAAGTATCTTTGTAATTATCTTTAGCTTCTTTCAGTGAATTCAATGTTGTGTTTGTGTTAAAACAATAAGGTAACTTTACGCTTTTGTTCATTTTTTTGCTAAGTTTTTGTTAAGATCTTCCGTTAATTTTGAAGCAGGCACTGCAAATACCCTTTCTTTGGTAGAGACATTTTTTTGGTCTACTTCAATTTCTATTAAGCCCTTTCTCCTTAATCTAAGTGACCATGTTTGTTTTACCTGTCTTTAGCCTCACTTCAACATTATTGTATATGTACTGCTGCTAATTCCACTGGACGAGTGAATTGTAATTACATTACGAATCTTTCCTCTTGCTTGACACGACTATAATTGTCCGTGCGTTTTTGTTACTTTATTGAATCAGTTAACTTAATTTGTCATTGTTTCGATCCTGCCTTATGTCACGTTAATTCTATGTTATATCCACTCCTTCAGTAAGTGATTTCATTTATAACTGGGTACTGTGTGCTGTACTGTATTGTATTGTATCTTCTCTTTTAAGTACCGCTGTTCATAGTACGGGCGCCTTTGGCTCTGTCAAACTGTCATCCATGACAGCTTTTACCTGCGGTCTCTAGTGTCGTGCGCCCTATTTGACACAGCCATTGCTACTACTGTTCCAGATCCAGGCGCACACCAAAATTGGCCCTGGTGGCAAAGGAAAGTGGGAGGAGACGATGCCTATCTAGGGTGAGCGGCGATAATTTTTTTGCATTCATGTGTTATTTTTGTCAAACAGTAATTATCACCGGCATGTTTCACTGGAAAGAAATACCTTCAACGCGTTGGTTTATGTCCTTTGTAGCCGACTGGGAAGCTCGCCATTCAAATTTCCTTATGCGTCTGCGATTTCCTTCAAAATGGTCCAGGGGTTTTTGAATAAGTGTGCTCTCGGTGTTATTGCTAGCCTGGCCGGAGAACATTTGTGGTTAAGGGCGGTAATACCTGCTCCTTTGCAGAAATAAAAAACCTGAGGCATATGCACTCTGGGTATAAAAATGTATTTGGTTTTCCTTTCAGCGGATGCTTTCGATATGTCTGAAAGAGCCGCTTTCTCTTTTACGTGTATGCGATATTTATTCATGGTGTAATGTACTCATCACGCGGTGTAGATCAAATCGACACTTGCTCTTACTCTCTGCACAAAAACCTTAAACGCGGTCTCTCATGATGTCTGTGATCAGATGAAGTTTTCTTCTTTGATCAAGATCATTCATGTGCACGGCTAGACTCTAGGCACTGCTGTTGTTCCTTACTTACGATGATGCACAGTACTTCGCTGTGCCTCGCTGTAATGACTGGATTTAACGGCCCCTTGACCCTATACAGCCCCTCCCAAGCCAAGCGATTCTGTCTTCCCCAAGTCGGCGGCCCACGCGACCACCACAATCCGGGTCAGCTTCCGCAAGAACTTTTTCGCCAAAAGCCATGGGCCGATTCACGCCTATACTCTAATCGTGGCAGAAGATGGCTCAAAGGATGCTGGTAGCGCCAATCTACCGACGTGGTCGGAGGTGCAGAGCTGCCACAGCTGGCCTTCATACCAGGTAACGCGCCCAAGGAAAATGTTCGTTTAGCTATTAGGCTTGCTGTCTTCCCCGCGCTACCATGGCCTTACGTCGTAGTTCCAATTTTTGCTATTAGGCGACGCTGTTGGTTGTACGAAAGCGCCGCCTAATGGCAAAAACTAAAACTACGCATAGGTTCCAGCTGTGAACGAAGTTCCTTTCGGTATTAGTGTGCTATGCTAGACAGCCTAAGTTTGCAAAGCAAGTGGTATTTTATTTGTCAGCTATTCTTGTGCTCGCTCCACAAGGGTTGAGCCTGCCGTCACAAATGCCACTCAGTGGTTAAGGCGCTCGTCTACTGAGCCGGAGTAGACAGGTTCGAACCCTACCGCGGCGGCCGCATTTTGATGGCGGCGAAACGCAAAAAGCGTCCGTGTGCTGCGCGATGACAGTGCACGTTAAAGATCCCCAGGTGGCCAAAATTAATTCAGAGACCACCACTACGGCACCTCTTTGTTTTTTCTTCTTTTACTCCCTCCTTTATCCCTTCCCTTTGGCGCCATTCACAGATATATGCGATACAGTTACTGCATATGTGAGACAGTTACTGCATCATTTCCTTTCCTCAAAAACTAATTTTCATTTTTTCTAGCGGGAGCTACACTGGGCTGCCAGCCGAGCATTTTGTGGGACATGGGAGAGGAAAGTTGTGCGCATGCGCCATTACCATGGCAACCGAAGAGGAGCAATGTGCGGCATGCGCTTCGCCGTCGCCGCGCTCCCGCTCCACCGTCAAAGCCGAGCGTGACGTCACACGCATGAGCGTGACGTCACGCGCATGAGCAGTTGTGCGCATGCGCCGATGTTGTTCGCATGCACAGATGCGCAGTTGTGCGCATGCGCAGCTGTGGGCACATGCGCATGCGCCCACAGCTGCTCCGTGTTTTTGTCGCCGCCTCGCCGCACGCCGCTCTATAACCCAAACCCCGCGTCGCATGCGCAGGATTGCGTATAAAAGGCGGAAATGTAATGGGCGTCTGTATCACAACGTTTGACATGCATGCAGAGGAGTCCAGCCGCTGTTAAACGGCGGTATAGACAAGAGATCGTGATCCTGAGGTTGTCCGATCCTGATGTCTCCTGGCAGTTGGCTTGAACCAAATAAGAACGCTGGAGTCTGTGTGTACGTGAAACAAGGTATCACCGCTGTGAGACATCTCCCTTAGATTGCGGTGAATAATGGTGAAGCCTGCTGTGGTGGGCTTCGCGAAAGCGGCCTTATCATCCAAGGAGTCTACGTGGCACCGGGAAACATCTGTCAAGCAAATGCATTGATGTGGTTGCCTTGTGTATACCACCCTATGGCACGGTTTCACAGTTGTGTGTGACTTTGGGTGTTATCAACAGCAAACAGGGCTCTCTTAGTCAGTGTATGAAAGAAAAGTTTGACTTTAACTTTGGACCCTCACGTCCAGGCTACACTATGGGGAATTACTATGCTGCTTCTATACTAAAGAGGCTCTACCAAATCAAAATACTGTGTCGACAAAATTGAGACCACTGCAAGCTACTTCACAGATAATCCAGCAGTCTTCGTCTCTGTCAAGCAAAATCAATAAAAGATGCGCATACCCAACGTCTCTCATTGCTAAACATACAGTGACCACAACAAGCTCGGCCAGGGAAACCTACCTCTCGCTATGTATATCCTGGCATAGCCGAGCTAAGCCACTGCCACTTTTTTTAAAAACAGAGGCGGTTCTTGAGAAGGTCAAGGCACCTCCGGCACGAAGACCCAAAATTGAGAGTAGTCTATGTCGAGCGTGTTAAGTCTAAGACACAGCATACAAGGTGTGAACAATGCCGAATTCACTTAGTGGCGGTGCATATAAGCAATATGTAATTTTGCAGGCCTCTTAGGGAGATAGAAGTTTATTATTGCATCTGTGAATTAACGATGATTAAATTTGTAGGAACTGATTACTGGCCGCTTAACACGAATTGGCATGTTTTATATGCTAGCACAAGAGCCCCGTGCAGGCGTTTTTTTTGGCGTCCTTGTATCCCTGTCACACTTATTGAGGTGCCTGTTTCCCGGACGAAGATTGTGGACCCCAAATTGCCGCACTAGTGTGGCACTGATCCAGTTCGGATCTGCACGAGATCTAGTACAAAACTGCTAGTCTCAACTTGCACCAGTTGTCAGTCGGGAGTCGAACCGTCAGGCAACACATACGTGGGTCTATGGGAGCGGGTCACACTGTTTGTCGAAGGCATGGGTGTTTATGCTATTGATTTGTCACATGTCATCAGCGATTGTGTAGACCTTTGGCAGTAAATGTTTCACGATGTTTCATACCGAGTTGGACGTCGCATCGATCACCGCTCATTTTCTCTCTTGCCCTGCGATCCTTCGTTCTCATCCTTCTCCACCTTTCTTAGGGGCGCTCATTCTCTCTCCTGCCCCGCAATCCTTAGCTCGGCGAGTTGGCTCAGTGGTTATGGCGCTCGGCTGCTGACCCGAAAGACGCGGGTTTGATTCCGGACGCTGCGGTCGAATTTCCATGGAGGCGAAATTCTAGATGCCTGTGTAATGTGCGATGTCAGCGCACGTTAAAGAACCCCAGGCGGTCGAAATTTCCGGAGCCCTTCACTACAGCGTCCCTCTTAGCCTAAGTCGCTTAGGGACGTTAAACCCAATAAACCTAAACCAAACATTGGTTCTCGCCCACCCAACCTTTTTGTAGCGAGAGCTACACTGGACTACCAGTCGAGCATTTCGAAGTGCATGGGAGAGGAGAGTTGTGCGCATGCGCCGTTAGCATGGCAAATGGAGCGGAAGCAAGGTGTGGCGTGCAATTCGCCGTCGCCGCGGCCCCGCGCCCGCTCCACCGTCCGTGCCGAGCGTGAGGTCAAGTGGGTGAGCAGTTGTGCGCATGCGCCGATACCATGGTAACCAGACAGACCCCACAGCAGCGCCGCGTTCTTCGTCGCCGCCTCGCCGCACGCCGCTCTATCTCTCGAACCGCGCGTCGCATGCGCAGCATTGCGTATAAAAGGCGGAGATGTAGTGGGTGTCTGTATCACAACGTTTGACACGCATGCAAAGAAGTATAGAGTCCAGCCGCTTTTAAACAGCGGTATAGGCAAGAGAAGATTAACTCTTCCGATCTTGAGGTCGTCGTCTGGCACTTGGCTACTCAACAAAGAGAGAATGAGCGTAAGGAGGCGGAGACAGCAGCAGAGACGCCCGAACGGAGAGAGGAACGGCTTGCCATAAGGAGATGCCAGACTGCCGAGCGTAATAGACAGCGCATAGCCACCGAGAAGAAGCCCAGTGTCTCTCATTGCTAAACACAGTGACCACAACAAGCTCAGCCAGGGGAACGTACTTCTCGCTACGTATATCCTGGCATAGCCGAGCTAAGCCACTGCAAATTTTTTTTCTTTTCTCGGGGTGCCATCGTGTTACGTATGTAAAAAAAAATCGTGCGCTCAGAAAACAGTATGCATCGGTTCCATCTCTCTGCTTTTCATTTGTTTTATGGGATTTAACGTCCCAAAAAGGACGCCGTAGTGTAGGGCTCCGGATAATTCTGGAAGGCTATGAAGGACTCCGTGGGGGAGGGGGGTGGCTCCGGGTAATTCCGGAGCCCACAATTACAGCGCCCTTCTCATCCTGAGCCGCTTTCCGACTTTAAGCCCCATAAACCAAACCAACGGCAAAAAGGTGGAACTGGTGTATGCTCTCATCTGAGCGCACCATCTCTGCATTTAACTAGATGGTGTGCAATAAAGCATTCCAAAAGTAGTACGGCACAATCGCGCTTCATCAAAAGAGTGTTTTTCAATCTTTTCACATTACACAGACAAATAAAAAATTAGGCAGTGGCTTAGCTATGGTTAAGCCTGGATATACAAGCGCAAAGCTTGTAACGGTGAGTCTTGGGATTTTCCTCTTCTGACTCTTGTTTCCTCTTCCTCACTAGCTTGGCTGCTGCTGGCTGAAGATGCGGTCAAGACACGCTTTTCGGCTTCTTTGCGACGTCGTTTAGCAAGGCGTATTTCCCGTTGTTCAGGCGTTTCGGCTGCACGTTCAGCTTTGGCATTTCATTTTTTCGCTGTTGTGCAGCCAACTCCCAAGCGAGTACTTCTGGATCGGACGAATTTAGTTTCTCAACTTTTCTGCGTAGTCTAGCAGTAGCCGCACTCTCCTTCCCTTCAATGTCGAGTGCGCACGCCTATTCTCTGCAAGCGCATTATATAGCCTCCTTGCGCATGCACATGACGCACATGTGCAGTAGCGCGCGGCTTCGCCGAAAGGTCAGGCGACGGAGTCGGCGGCGGCGGCGACTGCGGCAGCGGCGAGGAGCGACCACCTGCGCGGAGCGTGACGTCACTCGTTTTCGCGCATGCGCATAACTCACCAGTTCGGCTCACGCGAAGCTCGGCTCTGACCCGCGTAGTCAAGATTTTCGCTTCAAAATTTGGAGGACGCTTTAGCTTCGCCTTTAAGAGTGGAACGCGACAGCTTGTTGCAGCACTGCCAGGGAGTCCACGGAACGCAATCGCCCGTTTGGCGCGACGCCTTGCCCGTTAGACAAATCGCTCTGCTATTACGGTGAAACGGACGCGCGGAGCGGCAAATCACGTAGAAGCGCTGCCAGGCGCCTTGCCGGAAACGCGCGGGACTCAAGTTGCAGCCGTAGTTCGTCGGCACATCGTTCTCGACAAACCCGATGCCACGAACGCCAGCATAGCTTCGGCGCCGAACGAACGGGCAGCAAGCCGCAAGCTTCGTGGTGAGCGCGCTTTGGATGTGCGCTGCGTTGTTCGCCGCTCACCGCGATTCCTGCCTGTCCGCACGGCCCCACTGCACCCGAACGAGA